>JAHZND010002561.1:0-13701 GCA_027744115.1 Acrocyrtus sp. NNG-2020
TCCAGGCTCGATTGTAAACATTTCCTCCCAAGCTTCCCAGGCAGCACTCAAGGACCATTTGCTGTATTGTGGCACCAAAGGAGCGTTGGATATTATGACGAAGGTTATGGCGTTGGAGCTTGGTCCCTCCAATATTCGATGCAATTGTATTAATCCGACAGGTTAATAGAAGGAAATATGAATATAAACATGAGGCATTGCTTTTTTTGCATATTTAATTGTGTTGTTCTAAAATGTTTGTGCTTTTGGTTTCAGTAATCCTCACCGAAATGGGGAAAATTGGGTGGTCGGATCCCGCTAAGGCAGGGCCCATGTTGGCTAAAATACCCTTAGGACGATTCGCAGGTAACATTTTGAATTAATGAAACGCATCAGGTATCTAAATACGAAGTTTGGGTCATATTAAAATATGTTTTCCGATTTCAGAGGTTGACGACGTGCTGGGTGCCATCTTATTTCTTCTAAGTGACAGGGCAGCAATGGTCAACGGAGTTTGCTTGCCAATCGACGGTGGATTTTTGGCTACATAGCTGGCTCATTTTCCCCATTATAATTTCCAGGAATTCAGAATGGCATCATATCAAATTGACAATTTTAAACTGAAACTGATTTTAATGAGTGCCAGTGAGCGACCTAAAATAAAAGTATCTGAAGGCTGTGGTGCGTTGCACGATGCCCCAACCCTACAAACAGTAAAAAATTGGAATAAAATACATTGCATGAGAAATTATCAGAAATTACAATAAATACCTCCTTTAGTACTGTCATTATGGCATGGCACAGACATGCAACTACCTATTTGGCAGCAAAAGCAGAAATGATCAGCCACATCAAGGTAAAAAAAAATCTGCAGGACAAGTTTTCAAGTTATTTCGTATTTTATTGCCTGCTGCTGGAAGAATATTTGAACCTTACAGATTCAGAAGAGGAGAGCTACACTAGAATCATGTGCGGTCGTTTTACAAAATTTCATTTATCCTATAAGGTGTGATGTGACAGCAAAAAAATGGAGAAAAAAAGCACAATGAAGTCATTTTATTCATAACCGAGCTGATGCATTTGAAATTTTGAAATTTCTCTCATGTACAAAAGAGATGACACACTTGAGAAACATGTTTAGAAGCAAATATTTCTTTCGTAGCATTTTTGCAGACGGACCGAAATCCGATTTCAATTTTCCTTTAAACTGTCAAACTGCATATAGCTATAGATTATAGCGAGTCCCATTCATAATGTCATGCAATAAAATGTCCTTGAAAATGACATTGATGTGATGCAGTATCTGCAGTGTAGTGGGTTGCGTTTATGTCATACCATTTGCATTTGGTCCTAAAACGGGTAGGTTTTGGTAACTGGCTTTTCCAGTGCATATGCATACTGTCCCGTAAATTTGTTCCATTCTATAGCTAAAATTTTAGCTGCGCTGACCACAGCTGGGGGTTAAGGTAAGGTAGTACTCACAAATTTTCATTCGGTTCAATGCTGCAAAGAACTTTGTCACAGCTATCTCGAATTTGTTGGCGAGTCTGATTTTTAAAAATTTGCTTAGAAGCTTATCCAATTGACAATGGATCTGAATTTACGAGGAAAGAAAGTTGCTATAACCGGAGCTGCTGGAAGTAATATTTTCGTAAAAAAATTAGATTAAAAAAATACCACTACAATTAAGTTAATCAAAATACTTAAGATCTTGAAATGTTTATATAAATTTCCATCATTTAAAAATTAAAAATCTTACAAAATATTTTAAAGGTTTTGGCCAAGCGTTCGTGAAAGAATTAGTGGCTCACGGAGCAATTGTTTATGCAATTTCGCGTACCAAGACCAAGCTGGACGCATTGTCACAAGCGTTTCCAACAATCATTCCAATACTGTGCGACGTGAGAAAATGGGATGAGACTGAAAAGATATTAACTGCAAGCATTCCAAATGATATAAATATGCTAATCAACAATTCCGGAGTTGCACACTCGGAAACACATTGAAAATTTGACGGAAGCTGCAGTCGACGAGTGAGATATCTATAAAATTACCTATTTAAATGGCAAACTGGTAAGGGTTTCAATTTGTTCCTACAGGATCCTCCAGGTAAATCTGAAAGGAACTTTATGTGTGACTAAACTTGTTGTGAATAAGATGAAAGAAAATTCCACCAATGGAAGCATAGTAAATATTTCTTCGGTTGTAAGTTGTTACCTATTACTTTACTTGACAGTTGCATATAAACTGAAAATACTTACAATTATTTAATTTTACAATACACTATGTACAGGCGTCTGATTTTCCATGTGATTTTCTTCTTACGTATGCAATAACTAAAGCTGGTATTAACAGATTGACCAAGTCTCTGGCAACTCAACTTGGGCCACATAATATTCGAGTGAATTCGGTTAGGTTGCTCTTTTTTAAGAATATTACAAATATCTACTTATTACTGCAATTAATTTTATAGCGAGCTAACAAGCGTTTTGCAACTAATCAATAAAAGCTTCTTTTTTTTATTTTTCACTTTCTGCAGATTAATCCTGGTCTAATTCCTGACACGGCGATGGGAGACGCCCATTTTGACACAGAAGAGAAGAAAAATTTCATAAAAGGAGCATGTTCTCTACCCATTGCGCCCACTATGGATGATGTTTCTAAAGCGGTTTTATTTTATCTCAGCGACCAGGCAAAATCATTGACAGGGCAAATTGTATTTGTTGACTCTGGAATGCATATGGGTTAGAAATTGGCGATTTATTGTGGAAGTATGATTTATTCGTATGGTTCCATTTTTGACCAGTTTATGCTCGACACATCAGATAAGAACCTATCTATTTTAGAATTAGTGGCCGACAGTACATAATGATATCTCATTATACTGTACGCTGCACCCTCTTTTTCCTCAAGCTAATTGTAATAATTATAAATCAGGAACAATAAGAAATAAAAGCTTAGTTTCTAAAGCGGTTTTATTTTATCTCAGCGACCAGGCAAAATCATTGACAGGGCAAATTGTATTTGTTGACTCTGGAATGCATATGGGTTAGAAATTGGTGATTTATTGTTGAAGTATGAATTTATATGAATCCAATAGCATTCATATGGTTCCGTTTTTCGACCAATTTATGTTCGACACATCAGATAAGAACCTATCTATTTTTGAATTAGTGGCCGACAGTACATAATGATATCTCATTATACTGTACGCTGCACCCTCTTTTTCCTCAAGCTAATTGTAATAATTATGAATCAGGAACAATAAGAAATAAAAGCTTTTTCAGATCAAGCCGAATAATTTTGCCTTCCATCCATGTCTATTTACTTATTTACACTTTATGCTGGCGCCAAGGGTGAAGGCCAAATGTGTGATGGAGATTTCTGCTACCTGCAATTAAAAATCTAGTTTATATTCACACATTATAAAGCAGGTTTAATCTGATCCAAGTTGCGCAAAAATAAGCTCCTGTGGTGATTGTACTCGCAAAGTCGCAAATAAATTAGCACGAGAGTAGGAGCTAGTTGTAAGTCCATTGTACTTGACTACATTCCTACTTGCATGGATCATGGATATGTACAGGAAACGGAACTAGGGCTAGCAATAAACTATGTAGTTCGTGTACATCATACACGTCATGTTTATCGCTAACCAGTCTTCAGAACTCTTTTCGTAGATTTTCCCACGACGAAATATTCATGTGAATATGCTACTACTACCACCAAGAAGACTAAATTCTTATATTTTTATTATCCAGATAAAAGCTTAACGGAGAAGCTGAATGTGGAACTTATAACCGCAAAAATACATCGATAAAATCGCCACAAATTTTTTACGCCCAAATTAAACGCCCCGAGAGTAAGGACCTTCTACACATGGGAAAGTATTATAATTACGATGCACTTAAATGCTCAAAAAACTACTACTGGTCATGATCTTTGCTATGATTAGCACGTATATGCTCGTTTATGATGAGCAATGTAAACGGGATTAATCAGTTATCATTCAATCATGGGAATTCATCTTCAGAAATATAGTACATAGGAAATGCATAAAAACTGTAAAGCTTTCAGCTGCATTCCCACACAATGCTCCTACGGAAATAGATATTAGCGTTCGATTTGCAACTTGCTTATAGAGATGCTCCTGAGTATAATTGGAACTTACCTCTTAGACTGGATGGGTAGATTTTGAAACGTAGCTAAACGGTTCAGTGCATGACAAGTTGAGCTAATATCAAAGACTGCAAATTTTCACTTAAAAGCTACTATCTAGTCAAATTAATCAGGTGAAAAAGTCAAAATGTCATTGTTCTCAATATTGACGGTTTACAATAGCTCTTCCTGGCTAAGCGAGTTTTCAGTGCAAATCGAAAGTGTTACATCTGAGTCAAATAGTGCAGGTTATTTAATTCCGCAAGTGCTTCTTTTGTCTGTCGTGATCATATTGATACTGAATATTGGCGAAGGAAAATATTTCCGTTTGCTATTCCGCAAGAAAAATGAAATTGACCGCCTTCCAGGACCACCGGGACTTCCACTGATAGGAAATCTGCTGGATATATTGACCGAGAAAGGTTTACGATTTAGAATTTGTTTTTGAATTACCTAATAAGTTATAGTTACATATTACGATCATTAAAACTGAATACAACCCGTGCATGTCTGTTTACTAATCATTTTAAATGTGGTGGAGTAGATATTCTTACGAAACTATCGTCACTGGCAATGCAGTATCAGCCTTATTACAAATTACAAGTTGGGCCCACTCCAGTAGTAGTTCTAACATCGCCCCGATCAGTAGAGGTGCATAAACAAAAGATTCCCTTTCATTAATCTCAAAATCTCAATAAAGTAGCCATTTCGTATAAAATTTGAGTTACCAAATTTTCAGAAATTGTTGTCATCAAATGAAGATGGTCATATGGTGAAGGCGGATGAATATGCTGCATTAGCTGATTATTTTGATGGAGGTTTAGTAACCTCGGATGGTAATTTTTTTCGAGATTTTTCCTGCTATTAATCTGATTGAAACACAATTTTTCTGTTTTATTTGTACTTCATGCTTCTATGATAATGTACTTCGTAGGAGCAAAATGGAGAGACAGAAGAAAACTGTTCTCGCCCCTATTTAACTACAAATGTTTCCCTCACTTTCTGGAAGTTTTCAACAGACATTCCAAACTTCTGATCCGTGACTTGGACAGCATGTTTAAAAATGAGAAACCGAACCCTATTCAGAACGCAATTTATGAAAGTTTGCTAAAAATTATTTGCGGTAGGTAGTTGGAATTTTTACACATTTCTGCTTAACTCGACATTCTTGTCCTTCTTTCTGCTTTATGACTCTCCTGATTGCTTTTCAGAGACTGCAATGGGCGTCGAATTGAACGACACGTCTGATGGCTTCGACAAATTTTTCGAAGAGGCTGAAAGGTAAAAAGATGTAATTCGCCCTCAATTGTCGTAGATTATCCATAATAAGGAATCCTTATCATGATATACTGCGTTGTTGTTGTGAATTTTTTTTAGGACGAAAGAATACATTTGGTTTAAAGTGTCTCGCCCGTGGTACCAAGTGAAATGGATTTGGTGGATTCTTCCGTTTAGGCGGGTATACGAGGAAAATATGAAGTACATCAAAGACTACATTCACCAAGTATGTCGGGCGTATATATATATTTGCTTAATTTTTTGAGGCAAAACAAAACAATAAGATGTTTTGATGTTTGCTCGCTCAAGCCCATGTTAAGTACTTTTTTTCGAATTTTTGTCCACAGGTTATTCGAAATGCACGTATAAAATTTATGGAGACACAGGAAACTTCCACTGACTTAAATAAAAATAGAACGGTAATGGACGCCATGCTGCAGAAAGGCTTATCTGACTCTGATATTCGCGAGGAAGCTCACACTATAATTAGCGCTGTAAGATTGAAGATACAAAGCACATTTATCCTTCACAGACGCAAATGTTAATTGACAGCATTGTGCAAGATAATATTTTTATTTGCAATTCATCCTCATTTTATTTCAATTTTCAGGGACATGAAACCTCAGGTTAGTTCTAGTCAGTTAATGCCACTGGTCACACAGTATAGACATGTACCTATAATATTACTTTACCTATTTGATATGTGTATGGAAGTTTTTACTTTTTTAAATGAATGGCAGGCTCTGCCATACAGTTTACACTATTGTTTCTTGCACTCTACCCTGACCATCAAGTAAGTGCTTTTTCGAATTTACGTAAAACCCATTTAGTGCACATGTGTTTACGGCTAGTTGGCTTCCTTAATTATTCAAGAACTTGAAGTTTTTGTCAAAAAAAGACATGCAAGGCTTACTTTAAATTATGAGCACGAAACTTTTATTTTTTTATAGAAAAAATGCCAAGAGGAAGTTGATCAGATCATCAGTGATGAGTCGAAATGTCCCGGGGGTAACTTTACAATGTCATCTTTGGCTGAACTAAAGCATACCGAGAGGTGCATTAAAGAAGCTTTGAGATTATATCCAATTGCATACATGACAGCTCGCAAGTTGAAAACGCCATTAGAGATGGGTAAGAAGGGTAGACAAAACTGACTTTGGAAAGAATTTAAAAGTGTTGACGTGACATCATTGTTTTGTCTGCTAGAGGACAATGTGGTATTTCCAGTGGGAACAACATGCGTCATGTTTGCCACAGACCTTCACAGAAATCCAGAACAGCTAATATATAAGCTCATATTCGTAAATTCATAAACAGCGCGGATGAGTAATATGTGTAGATTATCATAAATCTAAAAGCTTTTCCTGTAACTTGTGGACCAAGGTTGGTTACTTTTTTACCCATCAATGATACCTATTTCTACTTATTTACCTAATTAATTATACAGGCGGTACAGTGATTGCGATGCATCTTTCCTTTTTTATGTATTTTGAGATTTTTTTATTACTTCTGCATTACTATGTATTTTGCATTTTAGGGTATAAATTTGCAATGGCGCAAATGAAATTAGTGATTGCCAGGATTATCCACCACTTCGAGGTGCACACAACCGATCAACTGGATGATGTCCCACTAGACACGTCAATTGTGCTCACTCCAGTTCGGGGCTATAATTTTGTGCTGAAAACCCGAAATGTACTTTCCACATCGTCCAATTCCGAGAACAGTTCGGATGTAAAATAGTGTGGAAATTTTATGATTCCAGTTCTCTCCTCTTTTAAGTGCCTTTCGCTATCAATTACGCTAATACCGCGGGATTGCCATTTAGATATCTGATAAAAAAAGACAACAAATAAAAATTCTAGTTCATTAGTATTTTCTTGTGCACACACAGTCATTGCAATTTACTACTTATCTAATTGCTATCTCTACTTACATTTTATACACAAAGTTGTGCTTCACACTTCATCATATTTTCAATTGTAGCAAATATTTTTTTTATAAATTAATTTGTTCCAGCGTTTCTAGCATTATACTCATCTCATGGGTACCCATATCCGCTGTCTGGACACAACTCTGATTTATTTGCGAATGTGTTTATTATGTAACCCTATTATTTATGGCATGCCATTTCTTACATGACCTGAGATTATTTTTAAAAGTTTACATAAATTCTCGTGAGAAAGCACTCATCTACCTTACACCGCGCTTCCGGAGGGTCAAAGCAAATCCCTTTAAAAATTGCGACGTTGAGCTACCTAATTCAATTAAGTAGAAATTCCGTAGCAGAATAGGCAGCGTGTACCAGGTTGGCTTAAAAAGTAGAAATAAGAAGGCAAGAAAAACAATCTAGCAAATGAAACATTTTACATGTGAAGCTTCTCTTGTAAATTACAGCGACGATACAGAAACTGGATTTTTCTTCTGAGAATTCTTATAGTTAGGTAATTCTTGTCGAGTATTAGGACATTCACTGGACTTCCGCTTTTATTTAGCTCGCCACCTTTTTTAGACCTGGATAAATTATCTTAATTCCATTAACTATTATAAATTGTCCAGGTCCAGTCACATTGTTGAGCAAGTACATGGCTTGTAGATTTTTGCAGTGACAGTGGCAAAACCTGTCCCGACGCATGGGAGAATTACGAATGCTAAAGTACACAGTAAATTACATACGCACACAATAAAAATTGTTCTTCTGCCATTTCTTCGTTTCTACATCCTAGGATGATGAAAACAAGGAAAATGACAAGGACGGAGGATATCACATCGTAAAAATATATCATAAAGCGATGAAGTTGTAGTACTACTACTACCTGCAACCTACAACCTACCCAAATAAAATATCAAAATGCAGAAGCCACCACAACAAATACTCTTTTTTCGTCTCTTTTAGCACATTTATGCGAACTAGCACCCTTCGAATTTCTGGTTGCATGACGCTCACAATTTCGCTTTTTTATATATTTTTTAAAGGAAAATCTCGTTTTACTGGATTGACTGATTGTCAGGACATAGGACGGGAATATGTTTATTTTGACTATATTTTAAAGATTTTTTTTCCGCTTGTAATGGAAAAGGTGCGGTAATGCTGACACTTGGATTTCCCACTACGGCTTGCCCTTTTAGTGTAGCTAAATCTTCCAGTGTATTGAAATACTGTGCATTGTTCTTATCTGCAAAGAACAATACATGTGTTTTCTCTAATATCTATAATTAAAGTAGTAAAATAAGCAATGTTACAGACATCATAGTATTTTAGCATGGGGTGACGGTAAAGAGCTGGAGATGAGGTGAGGTGTACCTAAGATCAGGCCAATTATTTTTTATATTGATGCAACACGGAGAAGATTATGGTGCCTACTTAAAAATGAGGTGTACCAAGAAAAAGCAGCCGCGTTCCAAGAACATTGTCATGAAATGAGTAAAAGGGGAAATCTCTTCTTCTTGAAATTAATATAACCAGTCGGTACTACCACTACCATATTTTAGGTACTTTCGCTTGCTTGGTATAATACCTTTGGCAAAAATAGTCATAGTCATGATCCGTGATTTCCAGCTACTAGCTTAGCTAGTAAACATTGGATTGTACGGTCTACAATAGGCTTGCTAAGGCGCAATTTCTCAATACCTAATTTAATTACACATTTTTAGGGGTAGGAGAACAAGTTACTTGAACTCTAGCAAATTTTTTACTGCATGACAGTTTCTCTGTGTATCTCCAGGAAGTAGGATTAGTATACATACCTACTGCTTCTCCTCCTATACTTTGTGATAAGCGTTACCATTACCATTCTTGTTAGAAGTGGGGGCAAGCGACAACATCAGATTCACGTGTTGGCACTTTTAGTTAAGCAGCTAGAATCTAGCTGCCTACATCTTCACTACATACTTTTCTCCCGGACGAGTAGGAGCTGGGGTCTTGGGAACGGTTCTGGAAGAAGCCACAGCTCAGCGGCAAGCAAATATAGAAGCTCTCCTTTTATTTCAAGTCCAGTACTTTAATTGAAATTGAACTTGAAGAACGTGCTACACACTCGCCAACTTTCTTTGAAGCGGAACACACGACAAGTAGTAGGAAAAGTGGAACAAAAAAGTAAAAGAATACAGACAGACGTGCTTCTGAGATTACGAAGGGCACAAAAGTTTGATCTTCCGTTATGGCGGGTTAGTGAACTTCCTCGAATACATACATACCTAGATAATAAATGCCTTCAGTTCATTGTTCATTGTACCGTGGCTTGTGACATGTAGCAATTTTCCGCTAATTTTTTCATGGACTTGAAATATTTAATAGGTTTCAAAAGGCAGGCGTGGGTGACGTCCGTCTTGAACGATGAAGATGTACCTAAAGCACTGGTGCTTGCAAAGTCCCTCAGAAACTCACTAACCAGTCGAAGTTTGGCTGTTATCGTTTCTCAAAAAATTTCTGTTCGGCTCAGGTTTGGCTTCTTTTGAAAAATTGTCTTGTTCTGTTATACGCCAATATGTTTTTGTTTTCATGAAAGTAAATTATTATGTAAGAAGGTAATTGTGGCTTGACGTGGTTGGAAGGTTTGGCTTCTTTTGAAAAATTGTCTTGTTCTGTTATACGCCAATATGTTTTTGTTTTCATGAAAGTAAATTATTATGTAAGAAGGTAATTGTGGCTTAAAACTGGGTTTGAATGTTGGGTTTGTTGGAAATGTTGGGAAATGTTGGGTTTGAAACTTTCGAAGTTGATTGTTGAAGTGTCTGCTTGCAGGGACCTCCTCAACTATGAGTTTGATGCAGTTCATATCCTGGAGGAGGACCGAAATGTTTCGAATCTCAAATTGGGGGATTTTGCAAAAATATTTGCTTTGACCCTTCGAATTTTTGAGAAGTGTGTCTATCTCTCGGCCAATATGCTGGTACAAAAAGAGATTATGAAATTGCTTATGAAATTTTTATGAAAGTAGAGAAATTGCATGAAAAATGATTAAACTGGGCAATTTTTAGGTGATTAAAAACAGCGACCAAATCTTTGACATGTTTAACTCAATTGCATTCTTAGAGGATATGGATACCTCTGTGTTTGCATTTCGCCCCTCTATGGATGTCTTCAAGGCACTGGTGGCTGGAACAAAGGTTACAAACGGAAACACAGGTTAGTATCCACTTAGGATTTTCACTAGTACTAATATGGAAAATTCCTATTAGTCGAATAGGAAAAACGTTTAATATTTAATAGCATGTTTACATTGATTGTCATTTTTCTGCAGGAACACTGGAAAAATATTTACAAGTGTGGTACCAAAACCAACAGAAAGACTTGGCCTACCTTGAGCCCTGCTTCAATCGTGTGGTTTCACTTATTAAAGGAACTCCATTGGGGTAAGGAGAAATTGTTAATTCTCAAAAACTCAAAAGTCGGAGGCTCATTTATATTCTATTTTTAACTTTTAATAATTAGAAATGAAAAGGATATAGCAATTGTCAACTTTGCTGAAAATCCCATTTACGTTTCATCTGCATCTACTGGGCTTGGTCTTGTGGAGAAGGTAATACAGTTACAATTATGATGTGATGCAAATTAACGTGCCCTGACTATTAATTAGACTATAAGACTAAATTTCTATTGTACTTGATTTTCTAGATGGCGGTTGACTATTGGAATGAAATATATTTGCAAGACGTAAAAACAAAGGTTGCGGACACTATGCAGGTACCTTTTGGAACAGAGATAAATGAACTTTAGAATTTATCTTTTTTCCTAATCATTTTGTAAATTTCCTTTAGGCTCCAGATATACACTCTTTATCCAGAGCTTCAGAGCACAACAAATACGAAAAACAGCCAATAGCTATAATAGGAATGAGCTGTAAATTCCCACAGTCTAACGGTCTGGAAGAATTTTGGGATCTTATCTTTAACGGAGTGGATGCCATTGCAACACCACCTGAATTTCGCTGGACACGTGATCAGTCCACAAGGAACCGACCTGACTGTCTCAAGACCACTGCTGGATTTTTGAAAGTACCTGTGACCGACTTTGATGCCAAATTTTTTGGAATTAGCCCGAAAGAAGCAATTTACATGGACCCACAGCATCGAATATTGCACGAACTTGTATGGGAAGGATTGGAAGATGCTGCAATTGATCCTTTAAAGCTGAGGGGATCGAACACGGGAGTGTTCATGGGCACTTGGACAAACGATTTCAAAGACATTCTAATGCATTCTGGAAACAAAGAGTTTTATCGAATGTACATGGGAAATTCTATTGGATCTGGGGCTGCGAGAATCTCTCACCTGCTTGGACTAACTGGCCCAAGTGTTGCAACCGAAAGCGGTTGCTCTTCCGCCATGGTTGCAGTGCACATGGCGTGCAGAAGCCTTCTTCTTGGAGAAACCAACTTGGCAATATCTTGCGGGGTCAATCTCCTATTTACATCCCTTCGATAAAGATGAAATGCCAATGGTCATCTCTCCAACAGGACGTTGCAAAACTTTCGACTCTAAAGCTGATGGCTTTGCACGAGCTGAAGGATGTGGAGTTCTGATATTAAAAAGGTTATCGGATGCGGTCCGTGACAAGGACCATATCTGGGCAATTGTTAGAGGCTCTGGAATGACCCAGGAAGGAATCAGCAAGAGTATGGGAACGCCAACAGTTCATTGCGAGGCCCTGGCAATGAAGGAAGCACTCAGAGATGCTTACGTATCTCCGGAGCAGGTGTCTTACGTGGAAGCTCATGGCACAGGAACAGTTGTCGGTGATCCTATGGAAATTGCAGCCATTACCCAAGCCTACCACTCCGACGCAAGGAAGGAGCCACTGATTATTGGATCTGTGAAGACTAACGTAGGACACACCGAATCATGCAGTGGAATCACTGGAATCATTAAAGTTGTGCTTGCCCTTGAGAACGAAACTATTCCTCCTCACATCAATTTTGACACCTTAAATCCGGCAATTGATCTGGATGCTGTGCCAGCAATAATTCCTCTGGAACCTGTAAACTGGCCGAAGGTCGAAAATAAGCCTCGAATTGGAGCTGTAAGTTCCTACGGAATCACTGGCACTGATGCTCACGCTATCATTGAAGAAGCACCAAACACCGAGAATCTAAATCGCCTTCACATTAAAGGAGCTGAGCGACCCTTGCACATCCTAAAGTTATCTGCAAAATCGGACGAGGCGCTTGACGAACTAATTCAAAAATACCTGAAACATTTACAAGATAATAAGGCATCGCTGTCCTTCCCTGATTTTGCCTTCACTGCAAATTTCGGCAGGGCAAGTTTCAACAACAGGGCTTTCCTCATTGCGGGAGATAGTGATGAGGCTGCACTTCTCCTCTCAAAGAATCAAGTTACAAGAAAGGAAATTAGTGAACAGGGAGAAAAACAAAAAATCTGTTTTCTCTTCACTGGACAAGGAAGCCAATATCCAGGGATGGCCAAAGAGCTTCTGGAGACTTCTCCAGTGTTTCGGTTGAACTTTGAGTACTGTGAGAAGCTTCTGCAGTCGTACAAAATCAACATACGAGAGGTACTGTGGCCCTCATCTGACTCAGGGCTGAAGGGGGAAGTGAGCCGAACGATTTACAGCCAGACCTCCATTTTCTGTGTGGAATACGCCCTTTTAAAGCTGTGGGAGTCGTGGGGAGTGAAGCCTGACTACGTTCTTGGGCACAGTTTGGGAGAATTTGCTGCTGCCGTGTGTGCCAACATTTTAACGGTTGAGGATGCAGTGAAGTTGGTTGCGGAGAGGAGTCGCCTAATCGACGACCTTCCACGTGGAAAGATGCTGGTTATTAAGGCAGACAAATCAACGGTAAACGGAATGCTCAAGAAATTTTCCAATAATGACCCCAGCAAAATTCTGGACTATGCTGCTGTCAATTCCAACCAGCAAACAGTAGTTGCAGGAGACTCTGATTTAATTCTCCAGTTTGGGGACTTTTGCACCGAACGGAATCTGAAGACAATCGTCTTGGAAGCTACTCACGCATTCCACTCCCGCCATATGGACCCGATGCTTGATGCGTACAAAGCAGTTGCAAAGAAAGTGGCAAAACCGAAATTTCAAAGTTGTGAGTACATTTCCGGAATGAGAGGCTCAGTAGTTGCGGTTTCCGATGTGAATGCGCAGTATTGGGTAGACCACACAAGGGAAAAGGTGGATTTCCTTTCTGCAAGTAAAGCAGCGGTTGAGTTAGGATGTCAAATTTTTGTTGAAGTTGGTCCACAGCCAGTACTATCTGCCTTGACGATGATGAACAACGAGGAGAATTTGTTGTGTGTTCCTTCCCTAAAGAAAAC
>JAHZND010002562.1:0-30121 GCA_027744115.1 Acrocyrtus sp. NNG-2020
CTTCTGGTGAAAGCAGCCATACAACTGTAATGAAGTAACAAAAGAGCGGTGATATATTAGGTAGACTCACGTTTAAAAAAAGGATGCCTTTTTTTGCTATAGTACAGCCACAAAGCTTTGCTACGTCACACCAACACCATCAGTCCACCAGAAAAAAAATATAATTTTTGTGTGTGAACAGGAATGAGACTGTTTTTGTGTGTAGTGATGTGGCACGAAACGTGAATATTAGAAGAAAAAAGGAAAAATATGAGAGGAATGCGCTTTCTCTTTGGGAATGTATTAAGCGCACAGCAGCCCCCAACATTTTTTGACAGGAGTGGCTATGAGGAAATTGCACAAAATAGAAAAGAATGATAATTACCCATTCCACTATTTTTTATTATTGTGCAGCACACTTACAGTTATAGTAGTAAGCAAAAAAATAGTTGCTGTATATTTCGCTAAGCCTTTTTTTACTTTTTTACGACAAAAAAAGTAGAGAGGAGCGTAGCACAAGCAGTGGCAGTATGAAACGTTACAAGTGACTATTTTTGTTGTTATTACTATCAAGCCGTCATCAACAGCTTTCCCCCATTAATATTTTTAGTGAAAAGGACATGGACAGAAAAGTATCGACTATCGACTGCGACTGCGACTGCAAAGGAAAAAACCAATTTATAAGTTTGGTTAGCACTTTAATGATGATGGCGGTAGTGATATTGCTCTCGTGATAATAAGAATTATATGGGAGGCGGTTCGATTTCGCTGCTCGTTTGATATCTGAGGGAATCGCTATTTCTAGTGCCTTTCCAGGGACAATTCAGTTATCGTCATTATCTTCATTTGGCGCTCTCTGTAAGTCTCTGTAGCTATCGCAATCGCCACTGACGATGAGTGCATAGTGCCATAGTTATACCGCCATCCCACAACCACTTCGTTTTCCTCCCTATCACCGACATCATCGAAACCGACAGGCTCACTCATTCATCCCAGAAAATATTAGCGGGAGCAATAGCACAAAAAATGTTACTTTCCCCCACAATCACCCTGATTTAATGTAATCGGCAGGAGAGCGGCTGAACTTTAGGGATTTTCACACTTCACTCTGGATTCTCCATTCGGAGAAGTTTCCTCCAGATGAAAGTAAAAAAATACTTTCCAGAGTATTATTGTACAGAAAAGAAAACGTGCAATCCTCGAATTTATTTATTTATTTTTTCATATATCTGCACTATTTATTATGTAACGAATTTTCTTTAAAAGGAACAAAAAAAATTCTATCCTTTTTGGTGTTTTAAGCCGTGGGAGGAATAAAGAAGGGAATTTTGTCGAAAATAATATGATAATTCCTTTCACAAGAGGGAAAGGAAGAGGAGGGAGCCGCATCAGCAAAATAGTTCAATAAATAATCAGGGTTTTAAAGTTAGCTAGAGCTTAATGCATTTGCGTACGTACGTTGGCCGTTATTTACTCCGGAATTTATAAGTAGTGTGGAAGAGAAGGATGTGTCTTGTCTTAAGTAAGGACACGCTTGTGGCATTAGTAAAACAAATGAAGCTGGCACTGCACTCTCTCCTCTTCTCTGCTCTCCTATCTCGGCTTCTTCTTTTTCTCTGCTTTCGCAACTTATTTTTTTTTCTGGGGTGTAGTTGCCAGTGATGATCAAACTAATTCTAGTCTGCTGACTAAAGCACTCTGAAATTATTTGTCTAGGAGTATCATCTTCAGACAATATAACTTGCCATTCCAGCAAAAGCATCAACAGCAACATTGGAGCAGCATGTTGCAGCAAAACGCGCCCGTCACTACTCTTTAGCATTATTAGGCCAAGGCAATAGTTACAGGAAGGATGACAGGAAAAGCAAGAACGACGACAGCAGCAGCCGCGGCTGTTGATGGCAGGGAAAATATATATATGCGCTCCGCGGAGCCATCCCATCCTACTTTATTTTCACTGTTATTTTGTTGTGTAGAAGAAGATCTGAGCAGACAACGAAAAAAAAAGAGTAAAAGCAACATGCATGCCACACAGCTATACTTTTACTACGGCTTCACCATTCACCACCACTACCACTCTCTTATTTTCCCGAAAGATTCACAGCCAAAAAAACTGCAGAGGCTACAACTACACAGATATATCCTTTATTATGGCTATAACCGAAACTGGCAACAGGAGGAGGAATCCTCCAGAATCCAGACTGCGAGGGAATTATCATTATCGTATCGCAACACTTGCATTCTCGTTAGTCCCGTAGTTTACAACTTTTCCTGATATTTAGGATTTCACTTGATTTGAATTTTATTCTCTGCTATCAACAACGGCATTTATAATTCTGGTGTCTTCCAAAAAAATATATATACGAGAGGGGTAGTAGTTGCAAGAGACATTTTTTTCTTTTTTTTTTTGCTTTTCTCCTCGAGTAAAACGGGATGATATGCAGAGGCCTACAGGGAATGTATATTTTTGTCTTTTTTAATGCGCAAGCAATCTACTAATTTCTGCTATCAGTATCACTCCTTCCTATCTTAATCAGGGTGATGAGTAGTGCGGTGGTTGGTGGTCGGTGGCGTGCATAGGATTTTCTTAGTGAGAATGCAGCTGTCATACGGAGAGATTTTGCCCTTCTCAGTCTTGACTAATATTTTTGGGGTTTTATCTTTCCAAGAAAATTGTGTACACGGAAGTACATCGGAATTAGCTGGGATGTCGTGGACATATATATCAGCTATCAGTGAAAGTGATGTGGGGAGAGAAAGAGTGAGAGAGTGGGAGGGGGATGGAAAAAGCGCTCACTTTGACGATGATTACCATTACTATCGCATTACCATTTGTAACAGCATCCACTCATAAATGAGCGGCGGGCATTGCGGGAATATCGGTGAGTTATGTGATGATGATGACGATGATGGTGAGGGCTTCGCTATATTTATGGGGAGTGGATGTGGATAGAAAGCGAGAGAGCGTTTTTAGCTATAGACTTAATTATCGTAACCAAGTTTGTAATCAAGTAAAACGGAGTGAAAAGGAAAAGGACGTTTTTTTACATTAAGCGTTGTTGTTACTCTCCATTTAGTGGAAGAGCAACTGCAACAGTAGTGGCGGTGGTGGCAGTGGGGATTACTAATTTAGGACGGATGAGTTCTCTTTTCTCGGTGTAGCTTGTTGCAGCGGATGTGGATGTGATCTCGAAAAAAAAACTTTCTTCTTTCGGGATCGAGTAAGGGAGTAGTAGTGCCTGGAATGATAAAGTGATACTGATTGGCATCATCGTAGCGATGTAGACGTGATAGATGGATGGATATATAATATCAGCTCCCAACAGGAATAAACCACAAAAGATGCTGATGATGATGCGCATTTATTTGCTCCCTTCCGCTATTGATCCATCTGATGAGATCTTTTCCGTGTATAAAATGAAGAAATGAAAGTGAACAATCCGCTTCTCCTCTCTCAGAAAATAAAAGTAAAATTGGTGCTGGGAAAATATAGCTGCTCCTTTTTTTATACCCGATCTTTTTTCTTCTAGAGGGTTGTGGGAGTTTTGATGTTGATTGCGCTTTTGTCGTAGAATCGTAGGCTCGTAGGCTGATAGTTATTTTACTTCGTTCCAGGAGAATATCATTTCCAGTAGGTAAAGTCATAGCAAAGAGCTATATGTTCCTAGAGATTGGAGAGAAGTTTCCTGGGAAGAGGAAAAGAGAAAGGAGATGGATTATGACCACATAAGTGCATTAAACTGTCGGCTGTTTAATGAGACTAATTTTAAGGTTACAGTAGCTGTCTGATCCACTATCTGGACTAGTCCTCTATCTATTCCAGCTTTTTCGGAGGTGACCTTCCAAAAACTGGATAAAAATTCTAGGGAAAATGCTAGTCCGTACCTGTTACTCCCTTTTACGACAAAGGCTGCTGACGCAAAAAAAATATATTTTCACTCGGATTCATTATCAAGGTTCCATAAAGCAAACTAATTAGTTTCCAGCACATCCAAAAAATATTCTCTCTGACAGCCCGCCAAAAAATCCAGAATTTTCTGTGTGAAGTTCAGATCAAACTATATTTTTTAAAGGGAGAAGCCACACAAGTGGCTCTAGTTCCTTTTTGCCTTTTAACCAGACACAAAAAATAAAACTCGAAATGAGCTTATATTTAGCTCGTTCTAAGTTCCCCGCTCATACTTTTTTTATGTACATTTCCCCCTCCAAAAAATATAAATAGGAGGAACACCATACATAACTGAATATGACAGGATGAAGTATGTAATAAAATACGGGAAGCGGTATAAGTGGGTAGGCAGGTGCCAACAGTTGTCCCTGCTGGAGTCTCAATTGCATTAAGAGCTACAATGGGTATTTTTCATCGGATCAGAACAAGTTTGTCTTAGAAATTTTATTAAAAGCTTTTCCTCCTTCCCTCCACTAATTTTTTTCTTTTTTCTAGCTTCTTCACGTTTCGCCTTTCTCTCTCTCTCTCTGGCGTACTATCTGTCGGTGTCTTTTTTTTTCTTTTGAATTGTGTGATTTTCTACACTCTTCCCTCTTCTGTTTAGATAGCAGCTAGCCTTAAATATCTTTCTCCACACTAGTCGCACTTATTCTCTCTACTTCTACAAAGAGCTGACTACTTTTTTTTCAGACAAACTTCTTCTTTTTTTGAGCTCACTGCTCAAGAGAAGAAAAAAACTTTATCAAGGAGAAAGAGACTATTATATAAGCTTAAGGGCTCCCAGAAGTATACATATTCTCTTGTTTTGCTCTAAGCTCGCTAAAAAAAGAAGAGAGAAAACTGGCAATCCTGTTTTCTTTTTTTTCTTCGCCTTCACTCCCATCTCCCTTTTCTATTTGGGTTTCTTCACGGAAAGAAATGTTTTTTTTCTGAGGTGATTTGTTCATTTCATTTAAGAGAAAACGAGCGGAGTGGAAACATGCAACAGCTAGCTCGTTACGTTTCTCGGTTATCAACTAACTACTTAAGGGTAATGCTTGGCTTTCTAGTTAGTGGGGAATTTTCCCGTCCACATCCCTCGAAAAAAAAATTTAGCAGTGGCACATATTTGCGTCTGGAGAAATTACGCGTAATTTCTATTTACTTTGGAGTTACGTTAGAGAATCTGGAAAAGTGAAGAGGGCTCCTCGCCACGTTCTCTTTAATAGGACAATACCTGCGAGGGCAACAATGCTCTCCGCTCACTAAAAGTTCGAGTGCCTAATAAAGAGTAACTGTTGAGCGTTTTTTTCGAGCATTTTTGGTAAAAAAAGAGAGGGGAAATGGGAAGCTGCTCATTTAATTTTCAAATGAGTTTAAGAAGTTCTCAGGGAAATGGTTGAGAGGAGGAAGTCATGTATGGCTCCAGTACGGGAGGTTTTTTATCCCGTAAGTAATGGCTGCTAGACTGGCGATTAGTCCCAGAGATAAGAAGTTCTCAGGGAAATGGTTGAGAGGAGGAAGTCATGTATGGCTCCAGTACGGGAGGTTTTTTATCCCGTAAGTAATGGCTGCTAGACTGGCGATTAGTTCCAGAGAAAAAAAAAGTATTCTGAAATTCTGAACAAGTTGTATTGTCTCTTTGTAACCGTTTTGGAAGCTAAATCCCTAGAATAAATGGGGAAAACGGGGCTACGCTGTACTACGTCATTCTCATGAAGATTACGCTGAACTCGCAGAAAAAACGAGTGGGGAAGTGTGTAGGTAGCCAAAGCCACGTAGCAACTAGTGATTACTCGGTAACAATTTAGGGGAAAAGGATAGACAGTAAACGACAGGGGGACTGATGGCCACGACAATATATTCTGATGGTGATCCGTCCTCCAGTAAAAGGAAATGGTTACTGCTTAATTAAAACTGGTCTCTGTACGGCTAGACCTTCCTCTGTAAAAAGACTACTCATGGCTAATGGCGTAATGGTTGGAAGCTGAAATGCGTCTAAAAATAGTGTAAAATGTTAGTTCCACTGTTAAAGGTAAAATTAGGATTGTGTGATTCCGTCCCCATTTCATTTCGAAGCGGTCACTTCCCCTCAAAAAACTCTCTTATATTGTCCGGGCTCATTTTCTAAATGGCTGAAAAAGAGAAATGATGATGATCACATTCTTATAACGGGACGGCTCCCCGAGAATAAAAAAAGGTTTGGTTCGGGGAAGCAGTGCCATTCTCAAGTCGAAAATTGAAATGACCTTAACGACGAAAATGGATGGAGGGAGTGGTGTTTGGAGGGAAGTATTGGATTGGAAGAGAAGAAAAAAAATTGGTAAAAAGGACGATGCAAAAAGAAACTCGAATTGGTAGCAATAAAATAGGGTTTTTGTTAGGGACACTACCACTACTACTGCCAGAGAAACTCGGATTTTTGGAGGCTTTTTTTCTGCTTTTTATATTCCTTTTCCTAATTCCCGCCTTTCATTAGCTTTCGTCATTGATTCATCATGCAAGTTCAAGGTTTACTTGTTGGCACGTAAATAAGTTGATCCCATTTCCCTTCTTTTCAGGTTACCTGCATGACTCTCCGTCAAACTCTGCGGACCGGGAGAGAGCGTCCTCCTGCTCGCCAGTTTCCATCCAAGATGAAACATCCAACGTGACAAATATGGATGGCCAGAATGGACAGGTCAGTAATGGAGCTAATGAAGTGAGGGCGACTGCTGCAGGGAACAATGGCAGCATTGGTAATAGCACTAGTTGTGGGCATAGCCACCCCACGTCAGTAATCAGGAGCACGCCAAGATCCTCTAGGTACTACCATGCACACTGCCTACCACCTCCCAAGAAGCGCGAGCTGTATAGGCCGTACTGCCTCCCCGAGTCGATCATAGCCGTTCAGCAGGAAAAGCTTCGGCTCCAGAATGTGTGCTCTTCTTTATTCGAGCGGAAGCCCGAGGATCTCACCACAGCCCACGCAATTCTAGATTTATCCACTTCATCACCACTGCTGCCTCCACCGCCGCCCACGACAGTAGTATTACCGCCAGTCCCACCTTTGACCCCGGCGTCATCTTCAAACCCTGCCGCTGTTGTCATCGGCTCCGCCAGCGCAGCTCATCCTCCACCTTTAGTGAATCAATCAAGATGTGGGGGAATGACAGCGCTCCACCATCACGAAGCGGACAGAGCAGCTTCCTCCCCGCAGCAGATAACGCCACCAGAAGAGCCTTTTCATACTCATCAGCCACAATCACACTCTGTTCAGTCAAATGACAGCGCTCCACCATCACGAAGCGGACAGAACAGCTTCCTCCCCGCAGCAGATAACGCCACCAGAAGAGCCTTTTCATACTCATCAGCCACAATCACACTCTGTTCAGTCATCGACGGCACACCACCACCACCCATTGTCCACGTTGAATACAAACGCAAACGCCGCAACTTCTAAAAAGGATACTCAACACAATGGCCCGTCAAATCCGAAAAGAGCGAGACAGCAAAAGAACAAAGGAACGGGGATGAGTGATAACACCGGAAGAAAAAGAGCAGATTACGTGCCACCTGTAAATGTGCCAGTTCCGCCTGTCACCACATCCAGCGGCAGTAGCACCCCTGCATCCCTCCCATCTCCAGCGTCAAATGCCGCTACACCAGCGAAAAGTCCGGCAGTTCCCACCTCGTCATCCACCACCACAATAGCGTACACTTACGAGGCGTTCTTTGTAAGTGATGGGCGCTCTAAGCGGAAGCTCTCTAACAACAGCTCCAGCACGACCAGCAACAATAACAGCTCTCCTAAGGAGAACGTGTCAGATCCCGGAGACTCGGACTCTTCAGGACGGGACGGAGGTTCCGTCAGACGGGGAGGGAGAGCTGATTCTCGGTCTCGAGAGGGATTCCGAAGATGAGCAGCATGAGTTCAACATCGATGACGATACCAGCAATGACTCCAGCTCTAGTCATCATCACCACACTAATAGCATCAGTAACAAAGGCAACAACAGCCCACATCACCGTCACCACCACCTCAGTAGTAGTCATTCCGCACTAATAGCCTCTGCTAATGATAGCAAAACTAATAACATCCGAAGCAACAGCAGCAGTAGTCATCAAGAGCTGACCATTAGTGCTACCAATAGCGGTGGCATAACAGCGGGGGTCTTTAGCTCTCCTTTGTCATTTAGCGGTAGCTCTAGTACCTCGACCAACAACAGCGAAAAATGTGGTGGTGGTGGCGGCGGCGGTTCCAACAACACTCTCAATAGCAATAATGGCCTCCTGGCTCCCGAGCCCTCCGTCGAAGTCATCGTGGAAGTGGCAACAACAAGTTGAACACAGTCACACAGTGAAAAAGCCGAAAAGTAAAGAAATACAATGCAAAAAAAAGAAACCCAGAGACTATTACACTTTCTACCATTATATATACACCACACAATACCCAATACATGCTATACGTACTTTTACTTGATGATATAAATGTGAACACTAAAAAAATGAATTATACAAAGTAATACATAATACAAACAAAAAACTATCCTCCACTTCAACTCTTTTCGACGCGGGAAGAAATTAATTTTACTCCCGCCACAGAGTTTTCCTCCGAATGCACACTGTTACCATTTTTTAATTTTTATGTCATGAGAATTATTGCACTCACTCCAAAATACTTATTTTAAAAAATAACTAATCTCACATTCCAAAATAAACACAAAAACTGTACAACTGCGACATTCAACTAATTTTTCGGCCATCTGAATGCAAAAAAGGAATTTACAGTATTTTATTGGGAGCGAAAAATATTAAGATATTGCTTTGGGCTGCAAAAAAATCAGTCATCTTCGTCGGCAATTCGGTATCATCATCATCACCATCATCTTACATCGATATCTTCAAAAAAAAACTTTCAACATTTACTACTTTCTACTTTTCACTCTGTCGCATGAATGCTCATCTTCTTCCTCTTCTTTGGACCGTCTCTTTTCACCTTGTCCCTTCGGATCGCATTTTTTAAAATATAATATCGAGTGGGCTAAAAAGTGCATATCCGCTGGCATCGGGCATCGAGCATCGACCAACAGCTGCATTTTCTCAACGCATCTCCCCATCTCACTTCACTTCTGGAGTGCAACAGCAATAAATTCTGACTAGGGAGAGTGAGCTGTGCACTAAAAAGAAAAAAATGGAAAAGCAACAAGAGAGTGGACTGGACAAGAATGGCTACTTTCAATTTACTATTTTTTTCTTCTTGGTCAGCTTCCCATCCTGCATACCAATACTCGTAAAAAAACAACGTAAAAAAATTGAAAGCGTTACGATGCACAGCTCCATGAAATGCCATTTGAGGGTCCCTATATGGAATTTTGTTGTCATTCTTTTCCTCTTCAAAACGGTTAAAAAAGGAGATGAAAAGTGGTGTTCAAGGAGGACAGAGTATGTCACGGACTTTCAAGAAAAAAAATTTTCTTTCTACCTTGCGAGATTTTCACTTTTTTGTCGGCGTCCCTAAATTTTTTCTCACTTCCTTTTCTCCTCCACACGCGGACTTTATGATGACGGGAAAATGTCCATTTAACGGCTCTGCTGGAGTTTAGCAGTGGGATGGTGGTGTGGTAGTGCAGCTGGCGCAACAACTTAGAAAATGCTCCTAGTACACAGTCAACTTTTTTCCATAAGAACCGGTGCGCGAGGGTCTCTCCAAGTGAAAAAAACTTTCTGCATCAGATAGCAAACAAATGTCCTTAACGTACTTGAACCTCGCACGGGCTAGCAACGACGACTGTATTTACGGGAAATCTCTGAAGCTCCAAGTCCATCTATTATTCTCTTACTGGCGAGTATCAAAATGAAATAGCGTTACGTAAAAAGGTTTTTCACGCATTCCCTAAAAAAATGCCCTCTTGAGAAGTACACGCCAAAGCGGAAAGCAGAATGTACACGGACATGAGCCATCTTTAACTACACCATCTGACTGGATTTGCTACTGACGCTCTCCGTTTTTCCCCTTCTTCTCTCCAGTCTCCGCATTTCTATTTTTTTTGTTTGGGGAAAAAGGCAAAAATAGTTTTTTATTCTGTGTCTGGACACATACCAACAGTCTACACCGGGAATATATCTACCTTGGCCATGAGAGTTTTTAGCCGAGAGGAGTATTTTTTTCGGCTTTATTGGAAGGAGAAGATTCAAGATCAAGATTCACAACGGTACAGCAGACAGACAGAATAGTCAACTACTTCTGATATCCATTGGGGCTTTGAAGGAGAAAATCTTTTTTTTCTTCTTGGGAAAAGAGAAAGAAAAAAAATCGAGAAAGTTGTGTTTGCACTGCTGCGGTCTTCCTCCATACTCCTTTATCCCATCCAGGTTTTGAGAAGGAAGTTGGAAACTAGAAGCTGAAGCTAAGAAGAAGAGCGGAGATGAAATCGTCCGTTTTTTTCATCAAAGGTGATCTTTGAATCTTTATCTGTTCTAAATCTCCCTTTTCCCTTATTCACTTTCATTGTGTGTGCTCTAATATTTTTATAGGATTTTAGAAGTAAATGCACGACTCTTATTTTTTTTCTTCTTTTGAGATTTTTTTTCTTCTCCCAAGTCGAACTCACAAAAAAAAGTTGCATTATCCCCAACATTTTTATCCTGTACTTGAAATCCCACAGTAAAAAAAAATTCGGGTATTCTTCTTCACTCAACTGAAACAATAGGATTGTCAATTGTAAAATGTACTGAAATAATATAATCCAAAAACAAGGTTAAACTGGGTGCTTAAATGCTGGCAGTGACTCTCATTTTGAAAGTAGATATATAATCCATAGCATATATATCAGCTACATACATTGTAAGCAGGTTTTTTATCTCCACTCGCTACTCGGAGAGCAGGAGCGAGAGATAAAAATTCCGCAGGCTATTTTGTTTTATGCATGCATATTTAACCATTATATTTCCACTTCGCTTCATGCAACAGTATAGACAGAGAAAGTCAAAACAGTCTTGGGAGAAAATGTGTGCTGAAAGGAACAAGGAAAAGAGAGTCGAAGCATATGCGAGTATCTAACTCGAGTTTTTTTTGTTCTCGGAGCATAAGCCCTACTTGATGTAGTAAAAAAAAGTTCTTTTGTTAAAATCTCTCGTACATGATGCATCCTTCTTCTCCTTTTCCACACTGCAGATGTATGCAAAAGATACATCTATCATTTCTACAAGTCATTTATTCATTCATACGCATTATAAATATGAATAGTGTCTAGAGAAAAATATGCAAAAGATACATCTATCATTTCTACAAGTCATTTATTCATTCATACGCATTATAAATATGAATAGTGTCTAGAGAGACAAAAAATTTTCCGGCTGTCTCCTTTCCCTCAACATACTCAGTACATTTCGAATAAGTACATTTTCAGCAAAACTGTCAATCGGAAAATAGGCATAAGAGAAAAAGTTGGAGTATGCATATTTCATAAAGAGTTAAAAAAAAGTATAATCCATTTTTCGATGGAAAAAAGTAGCAGTTCACACTGAAACACTTGTTATCTCCTCTCCAACTTTATTTTTCAAGTGGGGCGTAGGTGTTTTTCTTATTATTATTTTGCAGAGCTAGATAGCTTGCGGTAACTGGTAACGGGTGAAAACCATTGCAAAAAAAAAGAAATCAGTGTTACTTTCGTCAAGCCACCTCACAGAGAAAAGTACGTGGGAGTACATGGCAGTTCTTTTGGAAACAGATTGGAATGGAAGAAACAGGAAAAAAAATAAAAGTTTTTTGAAAATCTGGTGGAAACAACCACCTGAAAAACTTTGGCGTAACAAGCAGCGTGTCGGGAGATAAAGGACAGAATGCAGCATCAGGCGAAAATGCGCAGTGGCACGAAATATACAAAAAAAAGTGAAGGGAATATAGCCAAAAGTATGACTCAACTAGTGCTTCTGCTCTGCCTTCGAAAAAAAAATTTTTTAGGATTTTTTGTCGATGAAAACTTGCACAAAAAATATAGGAAGTAGTAGAAGTGGAAATGCTTAAAAATAGTAAAATCCTATAAAAGGCTTCATCGTGTTGCATGTAGCTATAAAAAGCGTAAAAGACAAAAGGATAGAGTGAAGGAGCGTTATAGGCCCCTGGAAAATTTTACAATGAGAAAACTTTAGCCATTGTTCCTAAAGCTGGGGAAGGCTTTATGATGGATTCTTTTCTTTTCGTATTGTTGTTCATATAATTTTTTGTGCGGGAGACAATCCTACAGATACAATAATAAAAAATGAGAACTGCTTCAGCCATATCTTCACATTCAAAAAGCGTTTTTTTCGGATTGCTACTGAAAACTGACTATTTTTAGTCCAATGCTTTTTGGAAGCGTATGTGCTCACAATTTCTCTCCTTTAAAATTAAACTAGGAAAATAAAAAAATTAAAGATGGGGATTTTTTGCAATTCATATATTTTCACCCAGACAAAACGTGCGGGAGATAAAGTGTAAGCTACTCAATCCATTTATTTCAGAGCTTTTTGAACTTTCTCGTCGAGTTTTTTCTTCATCCCACATTTTAAATGTACAGTGGAGATCAACTAGATTAAAAGTTTTTTTAAGTGCTTCGGAAAATAGAGCGAACCTGTTCGATTCTCCTTCAGAATCTATTTTTGCAGCTGGAGCCATTCAAAAGAGAGTTTCACCGAAATGGCTTTTCTGTGATCTTATCCGGAGTCACCCGGTGATATACGGCTATTGTAATGTGAGGACAGTGAAGCTAAATTAATGAGATTTTAGTGCACTTCTTCACAGATACCAATTCCATTATGGTATTTTTTTTCTATTTCGGTTCCTCCATCTATTGCCGTTGGCCTTCGGGTCTAGCAGTGCGGCTAATTATAAGTACGCACCAAAAAATATACTCAAGTCCGCGTAGGAGTAAGAGCAAAAGACTAAGACGAGTTAATTAACAAAGAAGAGATAAGTCAACTTTTCCATTTGATTTTGGTTGATTCCCTTCTTAATCAGTGCGGGGAAGAAACGAACTTTTTTTTCTTATCTGTGTTCCTAACCGGAGGATATGCGACTTTCTCTTTCTCTCTTCTTCCTTTAAGAAAAAATAATAATTTTAGGCATAAGTCCTTTCTCTATAAGTAAAGTGATTTTCTGGAATTGAAAACTGGCATTTTACCATACTAAATTTGGACATTTCCTTTCCTCTTTTAAAAGAAAAGTATGAAATAAACGGGGCTGCCTTCCGTCGTTAGTGTTTGATTATTTTATTTTGCTGATTCGCAATTCAAATTTGAGTTGAGAACAGTACATAAAACTGAATGTAAATTAAGGTTGTAGTTCCGAAAATGAATGGAAAGAACAACACACACAGCAGCTTGCTCATTTGTGTGCTCCTTTTACAAAACCAACCAAACCTTCTCCTTCGGAATTTATTTTCCTGGGAAGAGGAAGAGGCAGTGGCAGGGCGAGGGCAAAGGAGCAACAGTGTTTACCAAAGGCGAAACGTCTATATTTACGTAACTCTCAGCATCACCACTACCACAGTACGCCTTAGACATTTTCGGGGAACACTTTTTCCCACTTTTTTTATAAGTTAGTTAGGCAGTTTCCTTCAGTTCTGGCAACAACAGATGCAGTTATGGTTGACTGGCTGCTAACTTTTTTTTATCTTGAAAAAAGGCTAAAAGGCAACTTAAGCGCGAAACTTATATATATGCAGTTACGTGTACACATTAAAGTGTCCAAACAGGCATCTCCACTTTCCACTAAATACCTACCAATGTAACTTTTTTTACTTACTAGTATCTATTGAGGAAAATACACGGCTCTTCTATAATATACCAGCAGCATATGCTATTTTCTTTTAGAGGCATGGACCCTCGTAACTGGCTTTCCACTGTAACTTATTTTTTTATATTCTGCTGTGGTTTCTTTTTTCCCGAATCAAGAAAATGAAAATCTTTGCAGGTACTTTTCCCCCTCGTACACATTTCCCTCCTTAGTTAGTGCACTACAGCATGCAAGAAGAAGTTTTTTTTTCACTACAAGTGGGGGGAAAGAATAGAAGCTGAGAGGGAGAGAGAGAAAGGGAGAGCGAGAGCATACATAAACCATTTATGCTTCCAAGTTAAGTTTGACTTGAAGAAGCAACAGAAGTAGCAGCAGCAGTAGCTGTAGCAGTGCAGTGTGGTTTATTTTACTCGGGTATATGAATAGGCATATCTGGAAGTTGCCTAGAAGAAGTTGGTATTTCAACTAAAAAAGAATAAAAAAAAGGTTTTTGTGTCATGTCAGCCATATAGACATGTATCTTGAGCAAATTCACAAGTTTTTTTTGGAAAAAAAGAAAAAAAAGGAAAGAAAAAGCTGGGTAGTTGCTACACTGCTAATCTCATTTGAATCAAGCGGATTCAGCGAAAAATCCCATAAGAGATGATAGAGTACCACTTGTTCTATTATTCTCTTGAATAGCAAAGCCAATGGTTTTCTATAGCATTTTTTGCTACTTACTTATGCCTTACTTACATGACTTGTGTTCCTCCTTTCTCTTTTTTTCACCATATTCTCCAGCTCTTGACTTTGCTTGCTTAGCTTTCCACAAGTACCCCCCAAACCACCGCACCCTCACTTTCCTTTGTGTGCTTTCTCCAACATGAGACGAAAAGAGTGTTGTAGCCAGTGTAGCAGCAAGAAAAAAAAATTATTCCGAGAGAATTTCCAAGCACATCATTTCTATTATAATACACTAGAATATAAAAATTGGGAAGTATCCTTACCGCCACTTACTCCCTCATTGAGAGCAAATATATGATAAAGAGAAAAGGGAGAGCATCATTATTACAGCTTGGGAAAGGAACTAGCCTCAAAAAAATGTATGCAAAACTCGCTTTTGTCAGATGCACTCACTTTTCTACCGCATACCAGAGAAGAGTGTGGAAGGAAAGTACATCGCAAAAAAAATTTTCTCCTCTTTTTCACTCGCTCCTTTTTTTATTCGCCTTCGATTTCCACAATCATGATCCCAAAAAATATATATCCATTTTACATTTTTTTTCTCCAGTTGTACAATAGAAATAATATGCGGAGGAGGAGGAGGGGAGAAAAAAAGTAAAATGGAAAGCTGTGGAGTTCTCGCAAATACTTTTCAGGCTTTTTCACGCTCACATTTACAATAGAGAATTTGAAAGAATATATTTATATATTAGCATTATATCATTTTACAGGTTTTTTCTCTCACCACTACACATCACAATAGTCACACAGAGCTCGTTTCACTTTTCAGAAAATGGAAAAATTGAGTCGAAGTGGCAAAAGCGTGCGTAAAAAGCGTGAGAATACAACTCGCCGCTATTGTGTATTTGTGCGGTGATCGGGGGGAAAATGCAGCTTGCTCTCGCTCTGATTTTTTTTGCTCCTTTTTAAGGACTGCAGACGCTAAAGGCACTGTTTCTTCTCAAGTAGGTAAAATTCCACGTATATATGGAAGGTGAGATGTGGGCATATACATGTGGGGAAGGTTTTTTAGGGAGAAAAACGCTATTTCTAAGGCTTCCATTTTTTCGGAGTAGTTGTTTACGTTTTCCTCCACGTTTTTGCCTCTCTCTCACACAGAAAAAGGAATATAGTTGAAAGTGTGATTGAAAGTGTGCAGATAATCTGTCTCCCCTTTTCTTGTTCTCCTATTGATGGGATCGCATGCTTATATAAAGTTCATGTTCGTATTAGGAGAAATGTGCTTTTATGCTGGGAGCGGTTGGGGAAGGGTATAAAAAATGTATTTATTTTTTAGGTCTGTGTGTGTAGTAGGCAGCACTTTATATGTGTGCTAGGTATAAACATCTAAATCGAAAAAGGACCGAGAAAACTTAGCAGATGAAGGAGCTTGTGTGGAGCTACTTGTTGTAGTAAAGGTTTTTGAGGTTTTTCACAAAGGAAAGTTCAAAAGAAGATACTTCTGTCTTTTCTTCTTCTCTTCTAACTTTTTTTCCTTCTGAGGAGGAGGTACTGTTGCTCCTGCGTCTCTCCACTGGAATTGAAATGGATGGGAAACTAAGATATATTCATGTCATGAGACTAGAAAAAAAATATGTGGAAGGGAAGGCACAAGAAAGAGACCCTTAGCTGGAGCGCTATAAGCTAAGGGAAAAAGGGTTACGTACATATATAAATAAGTGCCTAAGCTCCTGTTGCATCTTTTATTGAGCTTTTTTTTGAGGTGCCCTACTAAAGGAATGTGCAACAGGAGGAGTGCAAAGTATAGGCATAACGGTGGTTTACTTTAAAAAATGAAAAGTTGCAGTGATGGGAAAGCTGTTGATTAAACGGCTGGACTGGACACACTCGAATATTTGGTGTTTATTTAATTATTAGTGGTATAAAAGAGTAAACACGGCGGCGGACAAAATTTATTTATTAATTAGCGGCTGCCAGAGGAGTTGGAACTGGTCAAGGAAAGCCATCCATAATAATTTGGAGTTTGTTGTGCCATGTGCTAAAAATCGCTTAAAATTTGGCGGCTCACAAAAAATTTCACATACAAATAGGAAGAAGTTTGCAGTGTTCGTTTTGTGGTTTCGGAAATATACAAAATATCTGCAAGTATGCACACTCGCAACATGTTCATTTAACTAGAATAATAGTAAACTGGCATGCTATCTGCAGACTTTTTACTTATTTTGTAAACTTGTAGGCATAATAATATTACCAAGCAAACTCATTAGCAAATTGATAATTTAGACGCCGTTATAATTTATAAATAATCAAGTATTATGACTCCAAGTGAAGATTTTATGAGTCGTTGAGTTAGATTTTTCAAGCGAATGAAAATAATACCAGTAAAATCATGAAAATTGGAAATTTTAAACACCCAATGAGATTGCAAGAGTGACTTGGAAAGAATTCTGAAGCGCAGTGAGGCTACCACCACATTCCACTACCGCTTTGCCTCACAACCTGTATGCAGCATACACTGCACAGCTCCCAATCAGCTCCACTCGTCGTATCTGCTACTTTTCGCATTTAAAACGGAAAAGACAGTGGCATCCCATTTTTTTCGGAGAAGGCTCCCTGAATAATTCCGTCTGATCCTCTTCTGCAAAAAAAGAAGCAACAGTGGATGCTATATAGCAAAAAGATGAAGGGATAACTGTTGGAGAAATGTCTAAGCAGAGTGGGTATCTGCATTTTCCACGGATCCAGATAATATTCCCCAGTCGTAGATGTAAATGTATGAGAATTGTGTCCCGTTCCTTTCACTCCTATCTGTTGTACTTCTCGCAATAATATAATAGAAACGGAGAAAGAGAGGAAAAAGGAGTGGAGGACTACGTGTAAAAAAGTCTGTTGCTCCCTCCGAACGAACTCACAATTGGTCTCAATGGGGTTTAATCAAAGCCCAAAGTCAACCATCAAAAGCGTTTGAACTACGCTTTGAAATCGTACTTTGGGGTTCCTTTCTAGCCTTCTCCGACTCTTATCTCCCTCTCCTTTCTCTCTACTTGTAGCATCATCATATATGCATGTGTGCCTGTTTCTCCAAATTCCTTTATTTTCGTTTTTGTAGCAGACAGCCCTTCTCTTTTGTGAAACAACTGGGTACATTCATAATGCAATATGCTTTCATTTATATTTATACTACCAAAAAAATACTCCGTTTCTCCTCTCCTCCGTCGCATCTCTCTCTTTCTCCATTCAAACCTCATCTCGAGCTGGGTAGCAACCATGCGGGCCTCCGAGACAGGGAAAGTCCGTACCAGCACAAGTATATATATTTTTTCTCTCCACTTACTACTCCGCTGGAACACGTTCTGTCAGGATCTTCCACCCTACATAGGGTTGAATGATGTGTGTGCCGTAATGGCATGTGAATTCTTTGGGGACTCGTCAATCTAAAACACACACGGAGCAGTGAGCACTCACACACGTACACGTCGGAATGCTTTTCCTCTTCTATCTTGTCCCTTCAACTTGTTCCTCCCGTATTTATGCATCTCGTTTCATAAAATTTATTCTTCCGAGATCGATCCCTTGTTTTCCTCCTACCCAAAATTTCAGCTCAGAAGTGGTTACCAGCAAAACTCGAATTATCAGGGGGTGTCGTAATGTTTTATCTGGGGATTCCCGCTCGTTTGCCTCCCAAAAACTAGAGCACCTAACTGGATACCTATCCATCCATGCATATTTTTTCCTTCAAATTCCTCCAAAGAATTTCTCTCTACCTGTGCACTTTTCCTTCTAAATGAGTAATTTTTTTTACAAGCCTAAAATATTAATTGCTGGGCTGGAGTGGAGGAAATGCGCTGTAAATTTATGCTACGCAGCGGAAATTACGGTACTTAAAAGTTATCAAACACCTACCAACCTACCCCTGGAATGGTACACGAGTACTCACTTGTTTGAATGTTTGTACTGCCAGCCTTCTCCTTAAAAATACCTGCCCAGTTCATATCAGCTCTTTTTTTTACCTTTTGCCATTCTAAAACTCCTCACTATACCAACTTATATATTTTTTTCGACACACTCCTACTTTCTGCTAGCAAAAACAGACACTTTCCTTACAGCAACGCCTGCACGACGTGTGAAGCCGTAGAGCTGCGCTCGACTTTTTCACCCGAAAATAGAAAATCCATATTATACAATAGTCTTCATGTGCTAAGCTTTCACCTCAATTCATATAAATCCAGTTCATTGTTTGCAAGAGGAGCTCTCTCCATTGTGCACTGTTAACAAAAGCATGTTGCTCATATATTTTTTTTCATTTTTTCCACTGTTTGTCAATACATAAGTACTTCTGTCAATATATGCATACATACTTAAATGGCTCCTGAAAAGCAACAGTCAGCGGGGCTGTGTGTGTGAGGAAGTGAAGGTGAAAAAATTCTCGTTTCCATAAAATGCGAGAGGAGCGTAGGTAGTTCCCATTACATCATGTAATGACACATCAAACCTTCCGTTTTACTTACATTTCTCGTGAGTACGTAAAAGCAAGTGGAGTGGAAAGTAAAGCTAAAGAATATTGTGACTCCCTTTTTGGAGTTATATGACTCCACCACTTCTCTTTACACTTTTTCGTGTAAGAGCCCCGAACCTATTTTTTTATTTTCACTTCTGAAAAAACGGTATCTAATATTCGCGTGCTCTCCCGAATATTTGAAAATTAAACCAAAACACGGCTCCAAAAAAAACCTTGGGATATTGATATTCTATTAAAAAGGGGGAAGCGAAAAAAACGGCTTACATAAAAAAAAACTAGGTAAATATAACTGTGTATGACGAAGGTTGAAAAGACTGGGGATGTCTGGTAAGAGTATTTTTTAGGTAGGAAAATGCGATATTTTTAACCTTTTTTCTTCACTCACGGTGGTGAGACCCATATCGACATCGTGTTTCTCGATTGTGGTGACTTCCGAGTGTGAGCTGGGAGTGAGGGAACGTGATCGTATTCCCTTTCAGATGGATAATAAATATTAGACGTACACACAATAATTTGAGAAGGCAGACAGGGAGCGAGAGAGCAAAGCCAGAAGTCGTTTAAGTACTGCTCTCCCTCCAAAATACCCAGCGAGAGCAAGCTGATACGGAAGACCTACAAAAGCCGTAACGTGTTTACCATGCAAATAGCTTAGCAAAAGAATGGCATTCATTGCCCTCTCGCATTCATGGAGAACGTATTCACTGCCCGGTGAAAAATAAGTTGCTTTAGCTCTAGTAAGAAAAAAATATGAACTGATGTAGATAAAAAAGCCCATACTTTTCTATTTGAAGGAGGCCAAAAAATGAGAAAATTGTAATTTTGAGGAACCTTCGTAGAACGAAAAAAATACGCCTGGCAATATAGATTTTTTTTCTAGGCTGCTACAAAATGCTCAATGCCTTTTGCTCGATTCTTCCATTTCAAGGATGAATTTAATAACAAGTTCGGAAAAGGAGTAATTGAAAGGAGAGCACTGCAATGGGGCTATACCAGGGAAAGTATTTAATATGATGAAAGACAAAGGCAGATAAACTTTCCCTGGCGCTTTTTATCTGTCTGTCTTATCTAACTTGGGAGGGAGTAGTAGGAAGAGTGTTGGTGCTACTCAAAAATTGAGCAGTCCCGTTCTCAAAGTTTTTGTGTGGTAATCGGCGAACTGAATATGGATATGTCTTAAAAGCGGAATATGTAAACAAAAAAGTAAATGTGTTGGCTGCTCAACTATTGCCTAATTTTCTGACGGAGCATATAAAGTTGCATAAAAATGATTTTGACTGCTTGCAACATGCACCTAAACAAATAAATTCGTAGATGCGCTTTTGCAAAATGAGTTCATTTGGGTTTTTTGAGGAAAAACAAGTAAACTTGAACTGTCAATTTTTTTAAACTTTGATAACATACCAAAATACACTGTAGGTAAAAACTCTTTTCAGATCTATTTATGGAATAGTATGGCTTGTGTTGACGATGTAGCCAACATTTTCCAACTTGTAACGGTATCAGAATAAATAGGAGTCGTCAAGTTATATCCCGGGCTCTTGATTTTTCTCCATGTTGTCCCGTTTCACTTTCATTTAAGTTGCGGAAGCAGCCAATGATGATGAAGAGGGCGATATGAAGCTCTAAAAAATTGTCTGATTTTTGTCCGTACGTGAGCTACTTTCGCTCTAATATACAACAGCTAATTTTATTCATGAAGGCTTGTAGCAAAGAAAGAAGGCAATGAAAGTAGCGAAGCCTCCAACAAGCTCCTCTAAAAAAAGAACTGCAAAGAAAAAGTAACATCCCCGATAAAAAAAATTCTTGTAAGGCGGACAAAATACAGTATCTTCACCGCTAGAGCAGAATAAGGAATCTGTAATAACAAGCGAACGCGAAGCAGGAAAACAGAAGTGCTGAAGTGAAGGTATGCCATCTCTTCATTTACTTATCCCATTTTACTGTGTACACACAGAGAGAGCTCCGCCGTCTCCGTATTCCTTGCTAAAACTCATGTTCTTTAGTGCTCATGCACGTGCGGAGTGCGGAGCAACATGTTCATCCAATCACCAAAAAAATAAGAAAATGAAATAATACAAAAAAGCCAGTGAGTGGGAGAGAGAGAAAAAAAGAGAAAGGAGAAAAGACGGAACTAGGACTTTTTTAGACGAGAGCCCAGAATATTAAAAGGATAGTGCGTTATTTTATTCAAGTCAAGCACGCGGAGTCAGAGAAGGTGATAGTAGATTTACCATTATCCTCCCAAAAGTTGCAACAATGCGGAAAAGCGAAAAAAAATATGTGGGAGAAGAAGGAGTGCTTTAGCTCTAGCACTGCTCCTTTTTTTACATAAAGGGTTGCATGCATGGATGGATATCGTAATAATAACGGGAAATAAATATGATGATGAAATTGGTGAGCCTTTTATGAAAAGGAACTGGCAGACAGGTAGTCAAGCAAACTAACCCTTTTAATAAAGTAAAAATGGGAAAGTGTACATTTATAATGGACTACGAGCACGATTGTATTTCAGACACACGATATGATACACAATACGAGCTCCCGCTAACAATAGCTATCTTCTCGTTTTCTTTTCTCTGACTGCAAAGTCGTCGTGCTGGCTGAAAAAAAACTGGAAAATGCAACAGTAGGAAAAAAATTAACGAAACGAAATTACACACATAACGATAAGGGAAAGGATGACTGAGCAGCAGCAATGTGTAGGGTGGTTAGTGATAATGGAGATATGGAATGTTTCTCTCGTGCTTCATTTTCTTATATGGTTTTTCTCTCCGTTTACCTCCATCAAATCGAGTACTGAAGGGAATTGGCACGCAGGTAGGAGAGCGAAGGAGAAAAGAAGGTAAACGAGGTGGCTGTAACAAGAACGGAGTAGTTCTCCTGTAGTATTTTGAGTAGAAATTGAGTTGGCGCATTTTGTACTTTTCATTTTGTGATGATGTGAGGATTTTTCTTAAATGANAGGAGAAAAGAAGGTAAACGAGGTGGCTGTAACAAGAACGGAGTAGTTCTCCTGTAGTATTTTGAGTAGAAATTGAGTTGGCGCATTTTGTACTTTTCATTTTGTGATGATGTGAGGATTTTTCTTAAATGAGCAGCGGTACTGTTAGGGAAACTTTGTCGTGCAAAATCACTTTTATATTAAGAAAGATTTTAACGCCGTTTATATTTTTTTAAATTCCAGGTATATTACTTAAGAATAAAAGGTCACGTGATGATTTTAATTCATTCACTGCTAGAAAATGGGTGAAAACTGAAGAATTTAAAGTTACATTAGCTTGAAACTAATCAGCACAGATTTCGTTTTCTAACTACACCTTTCCAAAATTGCACACCTATGTAAGCACCCTAAAAGCGCGTTCGTCTACCCCTTTTGGCTTTTGTGAGTGTACACTGTGGAAACTTTTAATTAGACTGTGTGTGCCTTTGTTTCGTTAAACTTGGAGTTTTAATTGGTTTCAATCAACAATCAGCCACCAAAGTAAAAGTAAGAGCATTACTATACATAACTATTAGAATGAGAGGAGAGGAGTCCCCCACGAAAACAAGTTTCTTCACTATACTATGGGGTAGCCCATTATACAATCAGAGTCGGAGTATTTCCGCCTCTATCTCAACCTCATATTCACGTTCAAGTCGGAGGAAAAGATGAAAAACAAGCTATATCATCAATCCCGCTTTTTAGACAGTTTTATAACTTGAGAAGGAGAAGCAACTAGCTGCAAGCTGAAGAAAAGGGACGGACTTTTGCCTTTCCAGAAAATGAAAGGAGAAGGTGAGGTCGTGGAAGAATTGACTTTGCGAGATCAGCAACTCAGCGTTCTGGCTGGCTCAACTTATACATAAGTTATGTGTTCTGCCTACATTTCTACAACATTCTATGGCCGAGAGCCTTTTTTACTTCCAAGTCGTTCCGTAAACTTTTTCAACTGTTACTATTGTTGGGGAACAAAGACATGAGAGGGGAGAGCATGTTGACTGGGAAAATCCAAAATTCTGTAGATTTTTTTTTACCTTCTTCACTCTCACACAAACTTCCCGTTTCTCTATTCAGGGAAAGGGCCACGGCAAATGGAAGGTACACTCATCCAGGAAAAAGAGATAACAGTCGTAGTAGTTGTATAGCGAAAGCAACTGGTACTTTTGTAGGTGCATAATTCAGTCATGAGGAAAACTAGTACGGAATAGTAGAGAAAATGAGATAGAAAAGAAAATCGTTTAGGCAGTAGCATCAAGGAAAAAAACTTTTTTTCTCCAGTTTTTACTATCCGCTCATGTAGTAAATGGAAGAAAAGCAAAAAAAGATAATATTAATATTACATGGTTGCTTGCGAAGAATGAGCTGGCTATCGTACTGGGAGGCACAGCTGAAGCAACAGTCTAGCAGACAGTCTTAAATCTAGCGTTCATTACCCAACTTTTTTTATTCTGGGGAGAGGAAGCAATTCACTAAACCAAAAAATATTATTTTTACGTCCACTCTTCTCCTCCAGCAGAGGAGCAGTCCCGTGTCTCAGAGCAATATCAGAACAGAGCGGAATCATATTTTCTCATATAATAACTCGGAATTACAATGCCATTATGCTATAAAACACGATGGAAATCCATTTCGAAGCATCAGATAAGTTACAAGTATACGTAGGGACAGATAAGGACTGCAAGTAAAAAAAAGTTGTCAAAGGAGAAAACGTTTTCAGCATTCTACATAAATATCTGAAAGGGAAAAAATAGGAGTGTTATCATCAAAATGATCCTGCCTTTCTTCGGAGTACCTATTCAAGAGGAGAAAAAATAGGGAGTAGAAGCTGGAATAAGTTTTTAGGATGGAGGATTCGGGGAAAGTTTTTTTTACAGGAATGTTATTGTATGTATGTGCGGAGGGAGAAAGTGAAAGGAGAGAAAAGCGTGTGAGACTAGCTCCGAAAGTTGCAATCAAGTAAAAGCACAACACACATAAAAAAGTGTATTATAGGAGAGCATCAGTACCACTCTATGATAGGTACGTTACGTCCTTTTATCTGGCAGAGAACACGGAGAATACATGAAGGAGACCTGTAGATCGCTTGCAACTGGTTGACGACTGGAGTCGAGGGAAGGAGGCTGGTACTTAAAATGGAAAGGAAGGAAAGCAGACAAGGTTCAGTTAGTTTGGTTGGCTGGTTGCAGATATGGAGGACGATGACTTTCTCCAAGCCGTTTGCAGTAAAAAAAATATTGTATATGTGGCTCTTCTATAGGCGAGGGATGGAGTAGAAACGGGAAAGACTAGAAAGGCTCCATTCCCTTCAACAGATTCTTTTTTAAGGAAAAAATGTTCCTTTTATCCTTTTACTTGATATAGGTATGTATGTGGAAAGCTAACGCGCACACGGCCTTTTACAGAATAGAAATTTTTTGGGGAAAAATAGGCATAGCGGCGTGAATGCGTTTAAGGCATATAGAATTATGTGGACTCTTATCAAGCTCTATACATGCAACACACCCTTCGTTGTACATTCTACTGCCAGATTTGAACAGTAAAGGCTGAATGGAAAAAGGAGAAAGAAAAAAAAGCCAGTTCGTAATAGCAACACTGTTGCTCCTTCTATTCATTTTGAGGAGTAGAAACGGGAAAGACTAGAAAGGCTCCATTCCCTTCAACAGATTCTTTTTTAAGGAAAAAATGTTCCTTTTATCCTTTTACTTGATATAGGTATTTATGTATGTGGAAAGCTAACGCGCACACGGCCTTTTACAGAATAGAATTTTTTTGGGAAAGATAGGCATAGCGGCGTGAATACGTTTAAGGCATATAGACTTGTGTGGACTCTTATCAAGCTCTATACATGCAACACACCCTTCGTTGTACATTCTACCGCCAGATTTGAACAGTAAAGGCTGAATGGAAAAAGGAGAAAGAAAAAAAAGCCAGTTCGTAATAGCAACACTGTTGCTCCTTCTATTCAGTTTGGGAGTCCTTGTAACCTTTATCTGGCACCTTTTTTTCATGCTCCTACTAGATTTACAAAACACGTCCCATTTTCCAGACTTCTAAGGTATAAAAAATGTACGGGGAATTTGTCCCGTCAAAAATTTGCTGCTGTACATAATATATAATTTTCTTCGAGGAGGGAAACTAGACTAGTCTACTTTGGTGGCGAGGCATTTTATAGCAAAATTTTTTTTATTTCGTCGTGTAGGAGCCTTTGTTAGGACTGCTGAGAATGTTGCCTTCTGCAATATGATGGGTGATGCTGTACAACTAGTTCTAGTCTAGATTGGACTGTTGTAGTTTCGTGGCTAGGGCATATTCAAGGACTGTTACAGCTGCGGCGTTTCCCGAAAGTCCTATTCTCTTTTTTTCGTAAAACCAACAATAGCTACCTAAAGGGCAGTGCAATGTGTTCAATCATTTTGGCTTTTTGTACAGCTTCCAGCATCACATAATTCGTCTCTGTCCTTTCTCCTTTCGCACAGTGGACTTGCGGGGGATATTATTTTTCTGCAAGTTATAGGATGCCAGTAGGATGTAATTCCGATACTGTGCAAGGGAAACCTGCCGGATACAACTGGATATTAAAGGAGTGCCCTGCAACAGTGTAATCAAGGGATTTGACGCAACAGCTTTCTTCAAAGAGCTCACCTTTACTTTCTCTCAATCGACGTTTATTTACAGGAATTTTCTATATGCAATTCATTGCCTCATATGCTCGTAAAAATAGAATTACCTACTTTTAGCTCGGTCAAATTAGAGTTAGTAAAAGCATCACTTTTTATTGTAATTTTCGAAACCACTTATTTAGAGGCTTGTACCTCTAGTATATAAGTTAAATCTCGTAGTTTGGAATTTTTTAAACGGCGTTGCACTATTAAAGATCGTCAAAGTCGTCGCTCCATACCCATTTGGTTGAAAATATGTAGGCATTGCAAATTTGTGCATTGTGCCCAAACCACACACGCACAGCAGCAGTTTGCAATTGCACAAAAAAAAGACAAAAAATATTGTTGGACACACTAAAAAAACTATATCGACTGAGATATGATCTGTTGCCAGCAACTAACATTACTTCAACTAAAGAACGAAAGGAATAGAGGAGCAAAGCGATTTCTAGCTCTACACGGAATAGAGTAATATACCTCCGTGAAGCAGTGCATGAATATAAGCTTTGCTTCCAGTATACTACCGATAATAGGTTCCTATATAAGAAAAAAATAAGTTAAAAAGGGATGATTTTGATGATGGTATCTTCGCCTGTTGAAACCGACCAGCACAGCAGAAATTTTTTTCCCCTCGCTTGTGTTCTCAATTCGACAGTGTTTCCCTTCCAGTTATTTTTTGTGCTCTACGGCTCGTTTCTCCACACCGGAAAATATACACTATTTACTAGCTCCATTCCAGCGGAGATATAAAAAAACGGTGGAGAGAGTGCGATAAGAAAATGGGCGCATATATAGACACAGTTACCGTTCTACACTGGGCACAATACAACTTCACAAAAAAATAAAATTATGTGCTGTATATTGTATATAGGTAGCTACTACTACAAAGCAAAGAATATATCTAATAATATTCCAGCAAAAAACTCCAGCGGGGATGTGGGACCAGCAGATTTTCCAAAAGAATGAAAATTTTGCTAGCACCCTTTCCACTTTTTTTCATGCGGCAGAAATAAAGTGTGTAGATTCCTTTCTCTCTGCACTTGTTAGAGTTATCATATGTTTGTGATGGGTGTGCGGGAATATTGCATTTTTTTGCTACATCATGTTGGATGCTAATGAACACTTTCTACGCTTTGCATGTAGCTTGTGGCGACTACCGAAAATGGTGGTTTATTAGAAAGAAGGGATAACGCTTGTTGAATGTATGTGTATTCCTAAAGAGAAGAGAGCTGGCACAAAAGGGAAAAAGCACTGCGGATGGTAACGGTATAAGGTATATTATGAATGTACTTTGCTTTCAGCCTTTTTCCTTAGACATTTCCTTATAGTTTTGGCAGAAGACAAAAAATATATAGTTATATAGGGAAATAGCGGAGAGAGGATATGCGTGGAAGTGGGAAAAGCATAACGTGACCTTATGACATTTGAGAAAATTGGATATTTCATTTTCGCCGATGATTCCCAAAAAGCTATACCTATGCGGTTGAGTGTAATGCAAAAAGCAAATCCTAGTTCGGGCTAATAGATCAATGGCAGATTTAGGGAAGCCGCAGGTGCTTTTTTCTTCAAAGTGAATGTGTATGGAAGTATTGTTAGGAAATAATATAATATCCTTGCCTGATTTAAACCGAATAAGTAATAAAAAAAGTGTGCTGAGCTGCTATATAGCAGTACATTTTGGGTAGAAATCGAGAAAAATAGTAGGTTTTTGTGGGCTTCGATATTTTTTTCAGAATTATTTTACTCGGCTGCGAGAGAATAACCTTTAAAATATAGTGACGCAGAGAGGATTGTTACTTGGGAACATGAAACGGAGCGACATTCTATTACATTTAGCCTTAAAACTGTTATCTTGCCTGGGCTGCAAGCCCCACTGCACCAAAGTGAGTATCCTCAGGTTGCAGTTTTTCTTCTTCGAACTCGATTCGGTTGACATTTCGTATTCGCGTAAAACAGAGGACACGTAGCACTTTCTTCGAGTAAATTGGAGGCATATTTCCTACGTTGTACGAGCTTTCTCCAGATATTATCAAGAAAATGAGGTACGGGAGCTGGCATATGGAGGCATTTGTTGCTACTTTCATGCTTTGCCTTCTGAGCTACGAAGCAATGATAATGGTAGCTATTTGGAGTGCGTGTTGGGCATCTACATGCTCTTTATCATCGTTTTTGTGAAGTATTTTAGTATTTTATTGATGTTCGATATGACAATGGTCAGTTAACCAGTTTGACACTTCTAAAACTTTCAAAACTAAAAAACACTACACCATCTAACCTATAATATATGTAGAAATTTGTAGTTAAAAAAATTGCGGTGCGAAACTCAGGCATTTTGGACAATTTTACAAAAAATATAATTAGTCTTAACTTCCTGGCATACAGCACCATGTAAATGACGAATACTAAAATGAAATTCAAAAATATCAAAGGTGGGCATTTTATTTGCCAACTCAAGCGTCCATAAGTGCTCGTCTTATAAGAGCACACCTCCCGCTCCGTTTTGTTTATGGAGTGACGTCCGCATAAAAACAACCTTTTTTGCTAAAGAACGTATTCCTTCCTACCTTTCCAAGTCGGAGCTCCAGCTATCAGAAAGGGTACTCAAGAAAAAGTGCTGAAAAAGTGCTTTTATTTATGGCAGATAAATAACAGGATAGTGCAGCAGCAGCTTGTTGAAACGAACTGAACAGGCTATAAATTATATGCTGCTACGCAAAGAAGGCAATTAAATTACAGCCTTTTATTTTTTATGAAAAATATGCTTACGAAACCTATCCTGTCCGCGCACCCTATGAAGAATACGGTAGGTAATTGAATCGAGCACTTTACGTTTTCGTTCATCCCCTTCCCAAGAAAAAAAATGCAATTGCTGTGTGTACTTACATTGTACAGGAGTAATTGGGTCAGCGTTGCATTAATAATGTATTTTTCTCGGGCATGCAATTCCTAAAAATACGCTGCCTCTACTGAGCGAACTACTTAATGAATAGCCCGGGGGAATTCCTAACAAGAATGTTAATGAGTTTAAATAATTGCACGTTTAAATTCAACCGATGTGACAAGCATAGAAATAAATTACAGGGAATTGCAGTAAATATAATTGCTTAATAGTAGTAGATATGTCAGCAATGAGTAGCAGCTGCTACTTAGCCTACAAAACCTATATTTTTATATATTTTTTTCACTACCCCAATATTAATCACTTTCCATATCTCCAGTCCACGGATATTCTATTTTGTGCACATTTCGTTTGCTTCCGTGAGTAGTCTAAAATTAGCAGCTACACACTTCTTGGGATTGTAGTTGTTGTAATAACGAGTAGCTAATTTTTATTTCTAGATTGCAAAGATAGAATCGTTCACCTCTAAAATTATTGACGTAATCATACCTAGTCGAGCTGTCGTCAGTTAAAATAGCTAACAATTTTATATTCTATTTTTAAATTGCAGATAAAATCTGAAATGACGTGTGTTGCAATTTCTGGTCCGAAGATAACCTGGTGGCACCACATCACTCCAAGTCAAGGAGCTGAAGGGAGAAGCGTGAAATAGAAAGAAGATCTCACAATGCAATCCAAATTACCCGGAGAAAAAAACTTTTAATTGTAAAGGTAACTGATTTTTAGAAAACTGACGGTGGCATATTTAAGAAAACAACATTCCCAAATCTTGTTTACATAATTAAATTTTTAATTAAGGTTAAGCAATGCGCAAAAAATTATTTACACCTGCCGGGACGCAACACAAAAATCTGGTAATTTATAATGTGAGCTACATGCAATCAAGTTACTCGTCGAATTTTGCCTCCACGTAAATCATCCACATCCAGATGAATAATGATAATCGCATCGGTACGATGCTTACAAATATGCCTTTCCATAACGAACAGCACTGACGTAAAAAAGTTACCAATTAATAGGTCGCGATTCAATAGCAACTAGGTACGTAACTGGTTCATATAAAAAATTAGCAACTTCCTGTTGAGTTCAAACCAAACTTATTTGTCAATACCTTTCTCATTTGTCACCACAACTATCATAATATATTATTACGGAATTGCTTCCTTCTTCCTCCTTACAAAATTTTTTTTGTGGGCAGTGGCAGTTTAATATTAAATTTAAATGTCACCTTGTAGCCCACAAGTTTGCAGCTGTTTTGATCGCTGCTCACCCATTTAGACCACCCATTTTGATAGCGCGAACGACTGAAAAACATTTTTCATTTCAAATCGGGAACGCCTCCTTTTCATATATTTATGCAGGTGCTTTTATACATAGGCACGATAAAGATATTTCCATTTTTTGCCTTGGAGTGCAGGCAACTAGCCTTATCCTTTGCAAAAGCGATTGAATGTATACTTTCTCGGCAAAATTATGATAGCACGGAAATAACAATAAGCAACAGTCATGTGTTATTTTTATACCTAGTGCGACCACTCACCATTCACCATTCACAATTTTTTGGTGGCTTTTACGTCATAAACACAGCCCAGCAATAAATCTATTAGGCATATATGAGCTGCGTGGAGCAAGAGCGTTTTCTATTCATAGCCAATTACGAAATTGATTGTGCATACAGCAGTGATGGCCATCAGTTGATGAGCTTGATATAAAAAGATTTATTGTTTTCGCCACATT
>JAHZND010002563.1:0-20813 GCA_027744115.1 Acrocyrtus sp. NNG-2020
AAGTGGCAAGCAAAATACATGCCTATAATATCCACTTTCCTATAAGTGCTTCTGTTGCGTTTCAGATATGCATGTAAAAATTGGGAAAGAAATATATTGCATAGTGAGTAAGAAGCAGGCAAAAAAAGAGATACGGTTGGAACAGCTTGTCCTGATATAAAAGTTTTGTGTGCTCTGCTCATGCATAAGAATTTATGCCGACACTTTGTGAGCTCAAGGTAAATTGAGTGTGAGTGGAAATGAGTTTCTTCGTGTGATGAATACATATTACAAGAAATGCAATCATCATAATCATCATCATGTGAGATTCATCGACATTATTAGAATAATGTTCTTTAAGGAGGATTAATATGGCTTGTGAAGCGATATATTTTTTCAGTTGTGCACATTTTTTATGTAAACTGCTATCTTTTAAATAATGTTTAGATCATCTCGATATAAAAAGAGAATTGAGTTAATTTACATCACACATTAAAGGGAAACAATACGGAAGAATTTTTTTTATTCTTTTTTTTTGACTTGCGGTGGATAACATTTTTTTAGGATAAACTTCTTTCTTTATCGGTTTAATCGATTTTAGGAGATGATTTTGCAGTGAGTAACAAACTGACTTTGCTTCTCAGGCAGCCGCGTCCCAAAAAGAGTGCCCCTGAATCATGCACAGGTGAACAAAGGTGGGTCGGTACATACTATACTGAAAGAGAGAGAGGTAGAGCTGTCGGCGAAAATAAGGGGAGTAATATCTCCTCGTATCATCATCACTTTAGCATCGTGACCATCAATCTTAAATTTATGACTGGTGTGAAAATAATATTTTGATTAAAATATTCTCCTTTTATAAAGATTGTCATAATAAATTCGTAAATTTATAGAAGTTCAGTCACGTCGGTGTATTGTTGCGCAGTCCACAGTCTCTCTTTATCTTTCTCCTTCGCTACACGATCCGTTTTCTTTTTTAGCAATTTATTGCAGCGTAGCCAAAAAAAATGTGATTCTCTTGTGTGATCTCAGATTTTTTCCCTCATCAAAATCATCACATATTAGTCGCTTGTCAGTAGCAATTCTGTACATTGGGAAGTGAGCTCACTGCTACAAGAAATAAAATCAGTGGTTGAAAGGCATTATAGTAGAAATGAATTGGGGGTGAGTTTTTTTTAAAGAAGGAAGTCCTACACGAAACATGTGTACTTTCTGTAGCGTCGGCAACTTTCAAAGGGGCAGGGTAGTATAAAAAACACAAAAAAAAGTTCCGAATGTATGAATGTCTACTGCTACTGGTAAATTGCCAGTTGTAATAAAGCCGCTCTTCCCTCCACATATCCCTTCCACATCCACATCCCTCCCGCTCTCCTACCTGTCGACGTTCTATTTGCATGCATTTTATTTATTTAAAGTGGTCACGTAAACGGAGCAGTCATAACCGTAACAAAATATAAGGCAAACTGCCATTAAACTACTTGATGAAAAGAGACAGTGCACCGGAGCAGTTATTGTTGACATTGTGATGTGATTATAGTTAGTTGTCAGCTAATGTTCCTCTCTTGAAATGACACTCCTTCCTAGAGATAACTAAACTGTGTGTGTTCTTCCTTCTGTTTTGCGATGGCCTCTTTCTGGCTTGACATATTTTAATGCTCGTTAATATGAATTGCACGTGAAGAAATTTTTTGAAGGATAATTTTTGCCAGTACATGCCAAATGCCAACAAAAATATGTACATTTTTGTGAAATGTGAGAGGATTATGACAGTGTTGATGGCTTTTTTCACACTTTTCTAAATTGTGGTAAATCTTTTTAAGCGCTGTCAATTGTTTAGTGAGAAATGTAAAAAAATCATTTAACGGATTCAAGTAAACGGATTAAAAGAATATGTCTGGGATCGGAGTTGCAAGTTTTATGAGAGAGTAAGATGAAATGGGAATGGCAATAACAATTTCTATAAGTGGCAGAAAATAATATTTTTTTTGAGTTGCATGCAAAATATTATTATGTAGTCAGGTTTGAAAATCTCACATTTTGAACCCTTTTAATCTTCACGCGCAATCTGCACTGGCACTGGGCTAACTGCAATCATAGAATTCATGGAAATTTGTATGATAAATATGTAATAGCATCATTGCAGGACGCCTTTTCCTTCAATTTACTAGTCTAGAAACATCATCACCAAACTCCTTCCTCAGTCTAATGGAGGATAACTGACTTGCCTCTAAACGACTCTTTTTCTATTTATTGCCCTGTAATTTTAGCTGCCGAGAGTTGTTCACGAGTTTTTACCTTAATACCTTCAAAAAACGTTCCTTCTCTTTACAGCTTCTTCCTCAAGGTTCACCCGATTCTCTCACTCTCTACTCATCTCACCGACCACAAATTTTCGTAAATTCCAATGCAACACATGATGCATGCAGATTAGCTGAAAATTTTCTTTTCAGCTAAGCCAGGACTGCATTGGTATATTGAGTAAAAAAGAAAATTAGATGAACCACTTCTGAACAGGATTAGACAAAAAAAGAAAATTCAATTTCTTGAAAAAAAAGGCTGAAAATGCATGTTTTTTCAGCTACTTCATCATAATCACATCATCATTTATACTTTTTTTCCAGAGTGGGCACACATATATATAGAAAAGTGGACTTTGAGTCACTCATCCTTTTTTGACTACTACTTTTTATTTTATTTCAGCTTGAAGGATTATTGTGTGCACTGGCTGGGCTCACCATAATAAACCTTATACTTACAATAATAAACAGCGCTTGCTATAAATTTTACCTTAAAATTTGAAGGATTCAGTTGTTGATACGAAGTTGATGTGGCCAGATAATAAAAGTCATGGGGAAAATGTGAAAAGTATGCAAATCACGTATATGCCTGTCTGTCTACCCAGAAGCATTCACTCACAGATTGCAGGAGTAAAAAAACAGCTAGGGAAAAAGCATGTTATCATTTTTACTACGATTATCGTCATTGTGGTCATCACCATCATCAGCATCAACAGAGGCTGTTCGACAATTCTCAAAATGCAGGGGAATACGGAGGAATGCTTTTTTAGGCACTCTGTGTGAGCTTCTTTTTTTTGCTGTTCATGTAAAAAAACGGGGCTGCATAAACTGCACAAGAGGAGTAGAAAAAAAATATTTCTACTGTGACTCTTCTGAGAGGAGAAGATATATCCGGGCTAGTTATAAGAATAAACGAGTAAAAAAACAGCTAGGGAAAAAGCATGTTATCATTTTTACTACGATTATCGTCATTGTGGTCATCACCATCATCAGCATCAACAGAGGCTGTTCGACAATCCTCAAAATGCAGGGGAATACGGAGGAATGCTTTTTAGGCACTCTCTGTGAGCTTCTTTTTTTGCTGTTCATGTAAAAAAAACGGGGCTGCATAAACTGCACAAGAGGAGTAGAAAAAAAATATTTCTACTGTGACTCTTCTGAGAGGAGAAGATATATCCGGGCTAGTTATAAGAATAAACGACGTCCTGCGGGGTGAACTGGTAAAGATGCGATCACAGATAGGGAATTCGGTAGGGTTAGTTATTGCTCTTGTGCGGATGCGCTGTTGTTTGTTACTTGACTCTACGGCTCCTTCCTACTTCCAAACAAAAACTTACAAACTATCAAAATCCAACTTGTGCACAGATATATATTTATTTTGTTGCCGAACATGAAGGGGAAACCGTTTCATAATATCGCTTTACTCGTTTCGTGAAAAAATATCTATCTTGGAGTATAAGAATGAGAAGAGGGGACAAAAACTCTTTGAGGCATGACAATTTTTTCGTTTTCGTAAAGTCGTATGAAAAAAAAGAAAAGGAAAATCTGAAGGCGTCACACAGGCTGGGATGGGTCACATTCCTGCAGGTTTTCCCTTTCTCCAGCTCCATTTGCTCCGTCATGAATACAAAATGTGATAAAAAAGCTAATCTTGAAATGATGATGGTGATATGATATGAAGGATATAATTGCTTTCCTACATTTATTCTCATGAAAGCTAAAAACTCAACGTGTTTTTGGCTAATCTGTGGTGCAGTTAAGCATTTCTTTTTCAAAATCTCGGGAGGGAACACTTTGTTTCGTGAATGAGAAACAACTCCCTACCACTTATTTTTTTAAATCTGCCGCTGCGAAAAAATAAACTGTCATCCTCCCTATTTCTTCCTTGTTGGTTGCGTAATGGCATACACTTGAAAAAATATAATGTTCAGGGTGCAATCATAAGTTATGCTGAGATATGCTTAATATTTATGCATTTAAAAATAAAAAGGACTCGGGAAAACTTTTATTTTTTCAGAACGCAATTTCTTAAAAGTTTATTCAGCTTTTTAAACGTCTCAAAATAAAACCCCGGAACGGTTTAGTTGTAGATTATATTCTTTTTTAAAAGGGGTTTGCATTGGTAACAATATTCACTCTTACATTCTGAGGACAGTTTTTTTACACACAGTTGCGTAAAACACAGTTTTATCTGCGTACAAGTAGCAACTATAAAATAGCTATAATCTCGTAGAAGGACACAGTATCTACAATTACTTTTTCTTAGCGTAAAATTTAAAATTACCTAATTATGTTTATTACCAGTAGAGCTACTCACAATTATAGTGTATTTACTAAATAATTAAATATAAATTATTAATAGACGAATAATTCCTTCTGCTAAACACTACACTTATTTTCTTCATAAATTCAAACTTTATAATTAATAAGTGCAAATCACAATCCATAAAATCCGCCATTGTACAATTAACAATTATAATTATGTAAAGAGAAAACAATCACAAAATCAAACTGGGCACAAACTGACAACGATAGACACTGACGGAGACAGTAAACTTGACAAATAGTTTTTTTATAGACAGCAAACTACCATTTTCGCGACTTCACTACAATCTCTACCCAAATTACAGCGGAGTTTACTAACTGCTTCGTATCATTTTAAAACGTCAACAACGCCAACAATCCTGTGAACAGATTTTTTACCGTTAGCGCCAAAAACGCTCATTTTCATTTAATATATATTGCAATTTTCAGTGCTCCATCCAACTTGCAAAAAATATAATTTGCACGCTTAATATTTTCACCCCAAGGAACTTCTTTAAATGCACACAATGAACTTTCTCTCTACAATTTTTTTACACATTCAAATTTACAGTATTTTTCATATTTTTTTTTTGCAATTTTCTGCAAAAATCCACGCACTAAAACTTACGCAAAAATTAATTACGATCACAATAACCGTTACGCTAAACTGTCTCTAGATCATTCTGTATCTGTACACAACAACAGTGACAAGTTCACTAGAAAGCAATAGGACAATGAAACGCAATCATGGCGCAATTTTTTAAAATAGATCTAGAATCTACATTTGAATACTGTTCACGTACAAAATAAGGATTATTTTTTTTATTCACGCGCGGTTTTCTTGTCAATACACAAGTTACCCCAATTTGGATTTGGAGAGATGATTTATTTTTAAAGCCTAGTTTGTGTTATGTACAGAAAGTGGCAGGATATACCATGTAGCTACTTTTTTTCATCTTTGCTCTACATTTTTTTCTGTATTCTTAACAGCTAGAAATAAAAATGACTAATTTTGTTTGACAACCCAAACAAAGGAATTCGGAATCAACGGTTTCAGTTTTACCTAGTTAACTTACTTGAGTGGTTTAAAATGGTCAGATTGTCCTGCTCCAATAAATGTTGAAAATCGGCGGAGGGGAAAATGCGATCTTGTGTGAAAGAAATCCGCCATTTTCTGTAGTATGCAACACCCGTTTATAAACTAAAAGGTAGTTAGTGCTAAATATTTTATATTCATTTGGTAAATGCCTATAAATTCCTGTAAACTTCACTACGAGCGGTTGCCTCCCATCCCCATTGTTATACCGAGAGAGTCGCCCATCATGTTGGGAGGGATTGAGCCTGCGTTCGGAGACGTTGAAGCAGCCTTAGTTGATGCCGGTGATGGATACGGACTATACCTTAAGTTAACCGGACTTCTGGCGCTGGAAGTACCTCGGCCACCGTTATTACTTGACATACTGGCCGCGGCACTGTTTGGACTTCCTAGAGATGCCGGGTGTTGCATGGAGGGATTGGATGGAGGCCCTGGAGGAGGACCGCCTTGCTGAAGATGAGATGGGTGATGTTGACCAAGCATACCTGGGGGTAACTGGGATAGCGCAGACCATTGAGACCAGAGATGAGCAGGTAGAGGTAAAGGAGAAGGACTTCCACGTGTGGGGTTCAATGTGTACAGTTGTGGCAGTGAGGGGACGGAGGCGGCTGCAGCCGCGGCAGCTGCTGAGTTTGCAGCGGCGAGGAGATGATGTAAAGAAGATGGCTCTCCTGGGCTACCTCCGTTGGGACCGGGTGGTGGACCGCCTGGATAACCTCCTGCGATTGCGGCGGCAGCTCGAGCGCCCCACTGCTGCTGAAGCATTCGTACTTTCTCGATTGAGTTCATCAAGTTATTATTGTCCATGTCTAATTCAGAGAATAGTCGGAGAGGCGCGGCGGCAGCGGTCCGGAGGAAGTGGTGCTCCAGTGGGATCATCGACTCTACTGGATCCCTGTAAATTAGAATAAAGAGATTTTCTTAGTATTTTACATCACATAGTATTTTATAGAAGCAGGGAAAAGGATATAATCAGTGAGAAAACTGGAGCTAAAAACTACTACAAATGACAGGAAATCGCAGTAGAAATAAGCAGTCTATATTTCCAAAGCATTTTCAGTTTACGCTACGCCCCCTCGAAAAAATTCTAAATCTTGCATTCCAACGGAAAAATACATATCTGATATGGGTCTATTTTTATACCTTACATAGCCCNCTACGCCCCCTCGAAAAAATTCTAAATCTTGCATTCCAACGGAAAAATACATATCTGATATGGGTCTATTTTTATACCTTACATAGCCCCAGTAATTGGAAGTGAATGGGGCTCAGTGAGTACACTCCAGAAATAAATATTCTGCTGATACACGCAATTGTAAAGAAGGGAGGAAGCTCATCAATAAATGAGCTGAGCTTCTAATGGGGAAACGGGAAAGCAATACTAGCACTTTTGAGAATTGTGCATGCATACAACCAAAATTAGATAAAAGAAGGGGAAACCGAGTGAGGGGGAACTAGCACAAAGTTAGACTAACAAAACGAGGGGGAGATGAGAGTAGACGTGTGCAGAGCTGTACTAGCAGTGGATGAAACGACAGCAAAAAATAGAAAAGAGGAGTCGGCGCATCATCCTCATTTTTATTTCGCCCATCCTTCCTCTTCCTACTGCTAAGTCATTCTCCGTTCTTCTCCTTCTTCCTTTCAAAAAAAAAAGTGATCAAAGCTTTCGCATGGAGCTTTTCAAGAACGAATCGAGTAAAACCGTTTTGTAATCTTATCGTCATTAGAGCAAGATGACAACCATGTTGAGCCGTTACGGCTCATGACTGTACCAATAACTGAATGGAAAACCGAATCCAATTTAATTACCGCTGCTCAGTGAGAAAGCTGGCCAGATTCGTATTCGTTAAAAAATGATTTTTTTCATTCTCTTGGAAAAAAATACTGCCTGGGATATTAATGCCTTCAATGTGGTGTAGCGTTTTCAAGCTATTATTTCCGATCTAATCACAGAGTGAACCTTTCGTTGGTCGTGTTCATTTCCGTCCGTCAACAACATGAAAATTTTTTGAGTAATGGCTATAACGTAACGATTTTTTTTCTTCGGTATATATTTTTTTGGCATTATCACCGATATACACGAGAGGGACATACCAAATCAACCTCAACGATCGAAGCCATTACAATTACAGCCTCATTTTTTTCTAGTTTTTTCTCCTTTTCCTGTAAAAATTGTGGAATGGCTGAAAGTGAGAATTAAAATACGTCTCATGACTTTTCCTCACAACTCATTGCCCGAGAAAAAAAAATTGATGGAGATTGGATCTTTTGACAGGACATACAACTATTAGTAATAATAATCCTTATACTTGGGCTTAACTTTTCTGACGGAAAGTGATATGAGTGCAGAGTAAAAAGTGGAAACCAAACTAGTAAAGGGAAACCAATGTGAGGGAACAGCCCATCAATTTTAGTTTCTTGAGATTAACTCACCTCACCTACACAGTGCGGCACAAAGTGAGGGAGGCTGAAAAGGTAGCAAAGCTATGGAAAACTAGGGAAGTTGTTTGTATCGTGATAAATTCGAAAGGCAAGATGAAACAACACAGATGCCGAATGCCGACGCGAGTAAAAATGGGAGTAGCTTGGACAGAACTTCGGGTTGGCCAAGGTTGGCATTGACAAATCATCGGACATTTAAAACAGATCTTTAATTCGCATTTTACCATAGAAAATGGAGTTTTTTCGGAAAAGCTCTCTTCAAATGAAAACGTAGATGTTCTTTTTTGTGTACTTTTGCAAGAGCAGCTATAATAGGAAATGGTTTCAAGTGTTGAACTTGAGAGCATGCAAGGTAAACGATCACACTCATTTCTACTAAATAAGTTCATCCATCAGAAGTCCAATTTCTGCGCTGGAGCCTTTCGTTAGGTATTACATGGAGCACACTGTCTGTTTCAGAAAGAGCCGATGAATTAACCGATTTTGCTAATAAGTGCAGACTAATTTGTACTTGTTGTTCCAACCTCGTTGGAAAAGATAACACCTTTTTTTCAAGCTACTGTCGAGTGCCTTATTTCATTGTTTTCTAAACTGGGGCAGTGCGCATTCTCAGCGGAGAGACTCTTTGAGCACTTGTAAACGATCCTCCACTTTTTTTTCCACGAAAGAATAGATGAAGGGTGATTTGTTACAGCATCCGCGTCCACTAAAAACAATATGATCCCTTTCACCTTCCGCAGTTCCCTACTCCTTCCTTATAATTTCCACCTGCGGTTTCTGTCTGCAACTATTTGTTCATGTCATAAAATACAAATTTCTATTCTATTCCCCACACCAATCCACACTTTGGACAAAGTACGGAATCGGAATAGTGATTAAAGTCTGTCTGGGTGTGAAAATGAACACGGGCGACTGCTGTCGGCTTGCTTACACTACCAAGAAGCAATATGGCTAACCTATGATTTTCTAAGGTTCCAGTAATTACTCAAAAAACACTTTCCGTACATTGTTGCTGTGCTGCAGAAAACATTGAACAAAAAGCATTATTATTTTATCGGCTGTCTTCACTAATCTCACACTCTTTCCTGCAGTAAAGAAACCTTTTTCCTTAAGAAAAAAGCATTTACTCCGTAGTCCGTACGAAAAAATATATCGGCCTTGCCGAAACTGCAAGCACTCATTTGTCAATAATATGTGAAGAGCGAGGAGACTTCAAATTATCATCATTTTTTAAGCGGCTACGCTTCAAGAAAAAAAATACATTTCATTCGCGTATTTTTTTAACGACGCAGCCATACAATGTTTATGCTCAAGTGTATTTTTTTCTCAAAGTTAATGGCTACGATGATAATGGGAAATGATGTTTTTTCGCACAGGTAAAAAAAATAAAAAAAAATTGCTTTAAACGGAAAGCAAATTGCTAGCTGCAAGTGTGGTACACGAAAAATAATGAAACCGGAGTAGCTTCGGTTGTCAAATAGCTGATCACCAACGACTTCAGATAACATATGTGAGCTTTTAATAATAGATGTTCCATCACTGTAATTAAACTTTCATGCCTTTAAAAAAAGTGGTGATGTGCTCAAATATTATTAATGGATGCAAACCATCTTTTATGAGCTGTGCAAAGCGAATTTTCGCTAATCATACAACGACCATGGGCACATACCGTGCTACTATGTGAGTCTGTCAAAAGTGTTTTTATGTGCAAGACGAAAACGGGGATCGCACAAAAACTCATAACCATAATTTCTATCAGCAGACTAATAATAAAAGGTTATACATTTTTAAGGCGCATTATACAAAGTAACACTTGCCCATTTTCCTCCGCACATAAAAAAATAAGTTGTGAGCGCCTTTAGTTAGGAACTGAATGATGACTATGAAAAAAAGCAGTAAAGCCAAGGCATATTCTTCAGAAAATGAGCTTGCCTGTCCAATTCACTTAAAATTGCAAATATATTGTATCTTTGTGAAAAATTGTAGTCATCATTGTGGTAAGGTATGTATAATATGTGCAGCTTTACAACTTTGTATTTTTCCCCTTTTACAAAGTCGACATGTTCGTGCTTTCTCATTCTCAACGGTTATTATTACACGTAAAGAGTTCATAATGGAGTATTTAAATGACAGGGGTAAATTAAATTTTTGCAACTGCTGACAAAATATTATGCTTGTGCGAATTGGTGAGTGTGAGGAGGAAGGAGAAGTGCCAAACATAGAGTACATTCTTCTGTCAGTTTGCAAATTTACAGCTTTCAAATGGCACCTTTTTTCTGGGAAGCAGTCTGTACTTCCACACTTTTTTTGTGTTGATACCTTTTGCAGTAATTATTATTTTTGAAGCTGATATTGTTCCCTACACGGCTCCCCAGTAAAAGTTGTAACGTAAAGGAATGTATTTTAAAAAAAAGGAGGCAAGTGTTTTTGCACCTTTCTTTTTTGAGAGGGAAATATGTGTACCTAAATATGAAACTTATTTTCAGGTTTTACCCGGCTAAACGTGCAGGCTTATAGGTATGTGCTGAAAATTTTTATGTTTGAACATAAAAGTTTGCGAGCTGATATGCTCATAAACTTTTTTTTCGAAATTCATGGTATATCCCCATCCAGAAATATTTTTAGTTTCAGCAGTCCTTTGAAAAAATCGTAAAAGTATACGTGCAGACACTTTGTTTGCGCGGGAAATGTTGATATGAATGTAAAATTTGGTACTTAAATACTTTGTACAAACCATAAACCACACCTCTTGAGAAATAGTCAATTGTGCAGAAAAATCGTAAAAATAAGTACTTTGTGCACTTAACGTTTATTTTTAGGGTTTACTCTCCTGATTACCTGCCTCACTTTATTGTGATGGAAGGTTTTAAGTTTGAAGCCAATTTTTTTTTGTTTATTTTGTGACTATTGCATACCTGCTACTACTGCTACCTGCAGTTTTAAATTAACATTTTTTTTCTCAGCCAAAAGCCACATTACTTTCAGGAATGTGAATTCATTTTGAGATTTATGTGAACAGTAGAAGTTGCATCGTCTCACATATCAGATTTAAAATTTTAAAAAGTTAATTGTTCAATGTCCATTAGCCACATCCTGTGAAAAGATAAAAGCATATAGTCCAAGACTCATTGAACACTTCAAAGCTTTTAGCAATTTTTTTATCATTTTATTTACTTTTACCTAAAACTTTTATATTTAACGATGGAGTTCTTGTTTTTAAAAGAAATCAAATTTTCTTATGCTCTGCCTCTAGTTTAAATATTTTTTAGCGCTAACTGCGCACCATGAAGCTTTTTCTGCATACGTGCATCCAGACAACGTGAAAGCATTTCTACATTTCCTCCTGCGTAGTTTATGGCCTCTGACTTTAGAATGCACTTTGGTGGTATTTTGACAAAAATAATATATTTGTGCTAGGCTTTCATGTTCTCTTCATGCTTACTTGGCTTCCCTTTAACCATTACTTTTTTGCACATGTGTCGGGTTTATGTAGCGTCTCCAAAAATGCAAACAAGAAAATATATTCCGTCAAGTGATGAGAATAGAGTGATATGCTGTCTACAAAAAATACTTGTATCTTTGCTTCACGGTGATTCCCCAAAACAAAAAAAAATATCGAGACGATCAAACTCTCCTGGGTGTATGTCAATTAATGAATCAGTCCAAATTAAAATTGCATGTTTAGGAAATTCCGTGTTAACATGTGGAACAACAAGACATCAACTCAGATAAAACAGGCATTTCCCTTCTAATGCCAAAAGCATCACTGCCGGTGCAAACTTGACAAAATTATTTGCACGTAAGATTCAGACTCGCTTTCTCTCCGGTACGCCACAGAGCTACTACGGCGCCTTATTCACTGCACTTACAGTAATATGAGTCAATACAACATCAACATCACATTTTGATAAAAATAAAAAGATGGGATGTGAAGTTGGAGAAAAGGGGTTGATGGCAATTGCTGATGGGGAGCACCAGGCTGCCAAAAACACCGAAAAGTTTCTATTTTTATTTTATTTAAGAGCACACAGCCAATTGGGAAATTGTACGTTATGAGATGCGTCGTCGGTCTACAGGAAAAATGATGAGGAGAAGAGGTGCTAGAAAGATTGAGATGAAAGGTGGGAAATAGTGCAAATCCAAGATATACATGCACCTCTGCTCTACTCCCTGGACTGGCAAAACGGATAAAAAAATAATAATGTAATGAAAAGTCGACAAAATACACAGCGCATCCTTCAATTTGGGAAAAGTCTGCGGGGAAATAAATCGAGAAAAACAGAGAGGAAAAAAGTTTTTTTCTCTTTTTTTTTCTACTTAATCTCCGTGTTTGTTTGCTTGTATATTTGTGACGAGAAACTTAAGTTATGTTACATTACACTACATTTTTTATATTGGGCTTGTGCTCACGACGATCAGTTCGTTCTCGCTTCTGCCAAATGTTTTTTCTTGCTGACGGACGATATCCTCTCATCATGACGGCTTCACTTCACTTTTCCCCCTTTTAGTGCTCTCGTTGTTACGTTTTTTGCTCACTCTTCATCATCACACGGATGAAATCTTCATGAGAGTAAAAAAACATACTTGTCGAGCTCATTGTCGGTGATTTCGGTAGTACATCACATCCCTACTGCATTTACACACACATGCCGTACATCAGTATTTTTTAGGAGGAAAAAGACGCGAGACTTATTTTTTTTTGTGCGGTGATGATGATGAAGAGCCTGAGTACTAGTGAGCGTGTGGAATTTCAGATGGCTCATTTCTGAACTACATGACTTGAAGAATAATCCCGATGGTGCTGGTAATATACTCGCTACTGACTGATTCTAATTTACTTGTTCACATCATTCCTTCTGTAAGACGGAGTTAAGAAAGAGATCATTTTTTTCTTTCCTACTTGTATTTCCTCTCTATGAAGTGTACCCGTAATGAATGAGTGTAGTTCAGTAGTACAAAAATGTATCTAGTCAAGTCAAATAAATTTTGAAGGAAAACTGAGGAATTCATTGGAATTCAGACCACACAAGCTAACTCTTTCACTCTTTCGGTTCGCTTGGTTTTCCCTCCTACTAGCTAAAAAAAATTATGTACTCTGCCGACAATATCCCAATAGCAGTTGTGTGTGCGCAGAAAACTACAAAATAAATAATGAAAATTTTGCTCCTTCGGTTTTTCCGCCTTCAATAATGAAATTGAGAGGTTTAATTTAGCTTTTAAAAATTGATACTTTTATCAGCTCCGATCTACACGAAAAAACGTACAAAGTTAGGATACTTTACAGGAAATAATTCAGCTTTGTGTCCATTTTCGAGAGACATGCTTAGAATTAGCTGGAGCTTGTGGCGCATTATATGAGCAAAATATAAAAAAACTTTTGACATGGACTGAGTCTTACAGTAATTGTGCATTTACTGAAAACAAATGTTTTGAGGGCGCAACTGGAAAGTAGGAGTTGGCATGACTGATGGAGAGAACACGGGGCGATAGTGCAGAAAAATAAGAGAAATTGGGCTATACAAAATGTTTCGTTGAATCTGTCGCCTTACCTGTCAAAGTCGGTGAGTCGTGACGAATCTCGAAATCCCTTGGCAAATGGATTGCTATCTATCTTTAGCTTTGTTATCTGGAATAGAGAAAAACAAAAATAAAACATTATGTTCCAGTAATTAGTAAAAATATCACTCTCGAATGACAAGATCATAAAAAACAAGAGCGTGAAATAAACTGCTGTGTTTCCATCTTGTTAATGAAATTAGCGGAATGAAGGCGTTTGGTAATAAAGTTTGATTGAAAAACACGCAAGACTTCTTGCTATTTTGGAAGAGGACAGCAAAAAGAGTTGTTTCAAAACACAGCTTCCTTAAGTTAATTGAGCTTTAAACCGATGCTTTTTTAGAGTACTCGTTGCACTCCTCTCTTTAAAATTTGAGAGCTCAAGTCGAAGCTGAGTATTTTTTTGTACATTGTCTCCTCCTCCACCATATATTTTTTTTCTCCGACACTTTATGCCTTTTTCCTCACTTCCCATCCGAGACACACGAGAAGAGAAAAAAAGTGATAGAAAGGAAATATGAGCTATGTAATGCAACTTGAAAGTATAGGAAAAGTATTAGATTAGTGCTCCACTCACACTCACACATTTTGAAATGAACCGTAAGAAAAAAAAATTAAGGGAATGTAAGAAAAAATGCCATTCCTTCCCTCTTCCTTCCTCCTTGTCGTGTTGCACAAAACTTCATGGGTGGCCTTATTTGCCTCATAGCTATCATAATTAAAATTTGAGCTTCTCAACAAAGCAGCAAAGACAGGCTGGGTTCGTTTCGCTAATTCATATATCCTGTTGTTTTCTAAGCCTCTTTTTTTACTAATTACCGAAAATATGTAGATGATGGCGATGGCAATGCTGGTTGGACACTTAAGTGAGGAAAAAATCATACTCGAAAAAAATTCCTAATCCTTTCCTTACTCTTATAGTGTGAAATCTAAAGGTTTTCTTACTTTCGTTGTATTACTAGACAAGAAAGCTACAAAAATCTTGAAGGAATTATTTTTCGAGAAGAGATACCGTAGTACTTTACGACTGTGTTTTTCCTATCTGTCCATTGTGATATTTCTTTCAGGGACTGTTTCCAAATTAACAGTTAAGATTTACGACCAAATTTGTTTCTGGTTTGATTAGTTATCAAAGACTTTTGCATCTTCTGTCCGATGACCCAATGGCAAATGACTGTTTATTGCGGTGGGTCAGATGCTAGCTGATATTACAAGTAATTACATGATCAGCAATTTTTATTTCTGGCAAGTCAAAAGAACTAAAGTCAGTGTTTACAGCTTTGAAAAGAATTTTTTTTCGTGAGAGGTGCAATCCCAGAAATAACAATGACACGTTCTGAACTGAGTTTTAACAAAACACTTTGAAAAAATGTCAAGTACCTTGCATTCCAAGAAAAGCCCTTGTTTTACAACGCTCATAAATGTTTTCTCACTAGAATTACATCCTTACGGCTAAATTATATTTTCCTTTTATTCTGGTCAGCTAGGTAAACTACTCGACGTGTGTGGACTTTATATGACACTGCAGCTAACAATCTAGAAAAAGGGTCACTATAGGTTTATATGCTTTTGGAGAAATTAAGCTGCAAAAGTGTCAAAATAAACGGCTTTGTTCGAATAGCAATTATGTTCATCAATAGGATTAGTGCACTAATTGTAAATATTTTATTACATTATTACATTTAATATGCCGTCATTAAGTCATAAGTGTGTGTTAGCTCAGTGTTGACAGATATTTGGCTTGTCCGAGAGTAAATGATTTATATTCTGTAAATTTACGATTAGCGATCTGATTTAGCTGATTTATGGCGATTCATTCAGTGCCTGTATTTGCTGCTTGTAGTAAATGTGCTTAGCTATCTTATTGTTACAAATGAAAGAGTGACAAAACATTAAAAATTTCTCAATTCAGTCTATTCTCTAGTTTAAACGGTAAAATCAAAAGTTTGCGCATGTTTTTCTCGTGACAAGAGGAATCGAGGGTGACTGAGGCAATTTATTATAAAAATGCAATAAAATGCATCTTTTACCAAAGTGAAATTATCTCGGTTTTTAGGAAACTGCAGTTTTGAGTACATCGCTCACATGTTGATCCCCTTTTTTTCCTTATAAATTGCTACAAATAAAAGAGTTAATACTTACCAGTTGGTTTTGGTAGGCCGTAACTGCCGTGAAGACGGTTTCAGGGAAGATATATGTGCGGAACTTTTCCGAGTCCAAGTCTATATTTGTAGTGCTAGGAACAATGCCCTCCCTCCATTTGATGAGATGTACTCGTGGTTGGTAACGATGCATCGAGTTCAGAACAATCTGCAAGGAAATCAAAAATAATGAAACTTTTTGTGGTTTTATTTTCTCTAGAATAAAAAAGGGACTAAAAAAATTGAGTCCAGCTTTTTCCCTTCCCAAAAATCCGCATAGCTATATAATATATTCCAAAACCAAAATGGAAGCTTAAATCCATTTCACTCATATTTACTTTTAAGCCAACAAAACCACCTTATTTTATCACAAAAAGTATATTACTGGCAACAGCTTGCTTTATGCCCTTCTGTTTCTAGCAAAAGAGTGAAGATTTTTGAAATAAAAATGTATGACTTGAGGTTATTGTTTATTCTTCACGAGTTGGGAGACTTTACAAAAGGCAACACACAATCATTTTATTTTACATATTTATCTCTGTGAGAAATGTACAGTGTTCATGAAATCCACTCGCACAGCCACCGCCACTTTGCCACATATGTGGTAAATGTTAGAATATGCTCTTAATACTTCAAAACTCTTCCTGTTTTTTGTACATTATTTGAGATGGTTATGATATAAACTTATATAGAGAGCTTCAGCCATATGAGCCAGTTTTCCAAACTATCTCCACTCCAGCTTATAAAGGACAGCTATTCTGATATTTTCAAGCAACGACATTCATTTGCAATATACATCATCATTTCAAGCAGTGAACGCAGAGAATAAATTTTTTGAAATGAAAGTATTTTTTGTATTGTGCCACAATATCCTCGCTCCCACAAACATCAGTGACATCTTTTTAACCAATGCACCAAGAGAAAGGTACCTTTCACTTGGCTGAGAAAATAGTTTACTGTGGCTTTTTTCACAACAACACAAAAGTACTGACTAAGTTAAGGGTATTATCCTATTTAGTGTCAGCTCTTGTAGCTAAAAGGATTGCGCAGTGTAAAATACATATCAAACCCATGTTCTTTGTCAACTAGTCAAATCTACGTAAAAAAGCGGTTTCTGAAAAAAATGTAAGCAATTGCGTTTGTATGGGTATGCAACTTGAGAAAAAATAGATTGTGAGCCCGAAGCTGAGACACTCTTGTTTTGTTGTAGGTTTATGAGAGCACTTTGGGGAGCGGCGGAGCTCATGTATGAATAAAATTCTTTTCCTTCTCTGATATTGTACTACAACGCTGAAATATAGTTATTTTTGCTCTTTGCGGAATATGACTAAATTTGATATTTTTACTCCATCATGAAGAATATTTTATCATGAGGAATGAACAAAAGAAACCGAGAAAATTGGGTGGTATTATCTTTCCAAAGGAATTTACATCTGTGCAAATTTATGCAGCTAAACTATTTTTATTTTATATCTGCTTTGTAAGCTCTTTCGCTTTGAACTATGTGTAGCGACCAGTAGAGGCTCGTCTCTGCTAGTTATCATTTTTTTTGAACTGGAAGGAACAGGAATGCAGAACTAAAATGAGAGAAAATGAAAAGCTGGGTATTACTGAGATTTATCGTAACGGCCATCCACACTTTTTCCAAGGGAAATTAAGACTAGAGCGTATGATACGAATGTCATCGTATAACGCAGAAAATTTGTACTTTCCATGCTTGCGGCTGGAGACTCCCACAATAATTTATTTACGTAAATGTATTTATGGTTCGCATGCACGTACATAGTTTAGCAAGTCAACATTCAAGAAGAGAAAAAAAACTTTTTTAGCTGAAATCCCAAAAAAATCTTATAGCCCAATTTCTACAGCAGAAAAAAATGTACAAAGTTGTACCCGAGCATATAATTTTTTTGACTGAAATTGTAGCAAAAAATATATTTTCATACAATTTATACAGCCTTTCATGTTGGATGCTCAAAATGTTTCGCAGAAATGCAATATAATATGAGACGCACAGCGGGATCTTATTTACATGCATATTTCTCTGATTTTATCGGCCGAACTATTCCAGGACTATGTTTCAACCCTAAAATATTGTTCCACTCGTAAGAAATATTATAGGATCACTTTTCTAAAAAAACAAATGTTTTAAGCTTGTAGTCGGGGCTTTCTGCATTGCATTTCGTCGGCTCCCTACCAACGGGGCATGGACTATGTGGGTGATATTTTTGTAGGAGGGGAAAATGATTTCCACGAGAGGAGCGTATACCTACTTATATACTAGCTTTTATGTACGTTTCCCTTAAAAAATAAAAGCAAAAAAAATTGTTCGAATGTCAACTCGCAGTGTTTCTAATTTACAACTGTCATTTCGTTAGAAGAAGGCTTGGAGTGGGGCGTACTGTAGATGCATAAATGTAATTTTTGTACAACTTTTCCGTGTATATTTATGCGTGTTTGCTTCTGTTAAAAAAGCTGCAAAAGATAATATTCGCAGTCGGTTTGCTATCCAAAAATTCAATTATGACTCTCCCACAAAAAATATTATTTTCACTACTAACATGGTCGTTATCGTACAACCGACAAAAACTCCCACTTCATATTTACTGCACAACATAATTTTCTCTTGGTATGAAATAGCATTCAAGAATTTTAGGTAAGTCGATAAGCCTTGCAGCCTTAGTAGATATCTGTCCATTTTGAAGGAATAAGGGCTCATTTGAGTATAGTGAGGGAGAAAAATGTTATTAGCCGTGAGTTTATTATTTCACAAGTTCTTCTCAAAGATTTCTCACTACATTTGCACAGTGTGTGAATTAACTTGTGAGAAATTAAAAATTCTCGGTGTTATAATTTATACACCTCTGCCTTGAGTTCATACCGAGAGAGCTCCTTCGCAATATATGCAACCTTACACATAGCATTTTGCTACAGACATCGACCACCCAAGAAAAAACAGAAAATGAGAAACAAGTGTCCAGAGAGAACTAAATTATTGCCAGTCCGGGAAATACGAGTCAACCTTTAAAAGCAACCAAAACCAAGTTGAAAAGGTAGTAAGCAAGGCCCGCAAGGGGTCTTTATCGCAGCTCCAAATCGAAAAAAAATGCTTCGCTCAGTCGATGAATGCTCCACTTAGGTACGCTACGTTACTTGCAGGTATAGGGATAAACTATATTTTTTGTTTCGCTGCTTCTCGCACTGTACGCCAAAATAATCTGAGAATGAACTGGTTCCTCACAACACACATAACAATATTTTCCCCTTTTTGTATATATTATCATACTGCTTAAGTGCAGAAAAACAAAAAGGATTGATTTAGTTTATGAGATATTCACAGCTTTTTGTGCAAATATTGTTTGAATAGAAATAGTTTTTGTATTAGGTAATCACATTCCTTTCGCAAAATTCCACCTGTATGGAAACAAAAAACGAAAATGTGATGATGCTGATGATGATGACAAATGCGCAATAGACTCGGCATCCCTTTTCCACCACTACAGTATTCACAAATTAAGACACTTGCGCCAATTTCAAGAAAATACTAATTACATTACAAATCTTTTGTCTAATTGTGAGTGAGTCCAAAGTTGCGGACTATTAAATCAGATCCTGGTCCACGATTATTTTCACGGATCATAATCTCTTTGGTTGTCTACCTCACTGCCGTGTGTTTCTTGCTTAGTTTCCTCGGGGCAGGACAAAACACACAATGAAGTACGCGAGCAGTGTGTTCAAAACAGACTTCTTCCACGTATTATGCAAGTTCATTCGTAAACTGTAAAGGAATCTCAACACTTGCATGCTGATCATCTGAAACCAGTTGCACAAAAATTCAACAAACAAAGGGGAAGATGCAGCGAAGGAAAAATTCTCGAAGAAATATTTTTTTTTCTCGTAATTTAATTTATGTCACGGTATCCATTACATAATGTAAACCTATAGAAGACATTTATTGAGGTGTCTGGAATGCCATCCCATCGTGCATCATCAGCATCATCATACCTTCGTATAGCAATTTCAGATTCTGTTAGATAAACATCCCTACCCCTACTCCATGCACGTACACATCTCTACACACAAAAGTGTAATTGAGAGATAAACGAGTGGAGTAATAGGGAAAAAAAGTAGGCAGTCCTTTTTGGCTTGTTTTCTTATTCCTGGCTCAATCCACAACGATGAGATTAGTTAGTGCAGTATGGTACAGGTATTTCTGAGGTAATTTCAATATATCAACATGGTATTCGTCAGAAAAGTTAATGATCACAGTGAAATGTTGAAACACGCCGTTTATTGTCAATTTATGAACTGGACCAGAATTTTTAACCAACTTTGAAAAAAAAATTAAGCTTGGCACAGACACAGAATTTGTAGGTATTATTGGTAGTAGTATCGTATGAATTGTATTTTTCTTTTAGATTTTTTTATCAGCTATCGCTATTTTGTATGGAGAGGTGTACGTCTCTATCCATTTTATCATTTTTACGCTTCATTCTGAGTCTATTGTTAGAAATGGCTTTCGAATTTATGTGCTTGAGATTGTTGGCAGTGATTAGTTTTAAGTAGCTGATTCTGATTCTGAGACAAGAGGAAAAGGTGTAAAGTAGTATTTTTTTAGAGAGAGAGTCAACACCAATTTAGTACAAAAACTCATATTATATCGATGGATATTCCTTGCGTAAACTAAATGAAGCATTTTTACACTCTTCTCGTTTCATTTCTAATCATCATGGTGGCTTCTTATGAAGAAAGAGTGGATGATTTCCTTTGTTATGCATGTCTGATTTTTTTACCGTCACCATCGTAAATACGTATTGTGTTGTGTGCGGAGGGACCCTTCTCAATTAAGATTTGTTAAGCTAAGATTGTTGCTTGAATGAAGCTTACTGAATTGATCATGACATCATCATATTCCCTTTTTTACAACTTTTCATTCAGCACGATGAGGCATTATAAGCGCGCACAGCGGTTTAAAGAAGGAAAGGCTAATTTGACAAG
>JAHZND010002564.1:0-14764 GCA_027744115.1 Acrocyrtus sp. NNG-2020
CAGAAAAACTTGCCGGAGGCGATGAGGTATATATGGAAAAATAAAATCTTAAGTGCACGATTTCGCTGAAAAAAAATTTATCTTGTGTGCTTGCATCATTACTAAATTAAAAAATGAAATTAAGCAGTAGGTAGGCTGCACAGTGCTGGCGTTGGCTCTAAAAATGTGCTTCACTGTCATGCTCAACATGTATGAGCAATTTTGTCTTATTTAAAATAAAATTATTTGTGCATGTAAAGGGAAGTTGGTTGATTTGTAGGTAAAGCCCAAGTTTTTTTCTCTTTGTTTCGTCGTTATATTTGCTAATTCATAAAACACAAGAAAATTGTGTCCTTTCTCCCTCACCCTTCTTCTGCAGATACGTCATTATCCTTTACGAAATGATTATAGTGATTAAGCTCGCTCCTTACTTTTCCACCTATATTCAATTTTCTACTGTAATGCACGGAGGTGGGCAACTACAGTAAGTAGGCAAGGGTAATATGTATGAATTTGAAGTTTTTTTATCCGTCCCCTTTGGTGTAACTCTAACACGAATTTTGTCACGAGCATAAAACATTGATCAACAAGGAAAAGGAATGTTGATAGGGACGGAGTATACTTACGTAGGCAAAAAAAATACTGCGCACGATTTTATCTTGTTCATTCCCTATTAATGATATGGAAATTATTACGGGTAGAGAGACAAAAACACATATCCATCCTAATTTCATTTGCAGCTGCTGAAAAATGTATCATTTGCTAATTCAAAAATTTTAAGCTTGGACATGCAAGTGGGATATGATTCTGCAAATTTTTTTTTCTCCGCGAAGTTTCTAGATAATAATCAGATGGAACGAACTAAACTAGTTAATTCCTAAATGATAATGTGTCTCGTCTATAAACAACTGTGCTCAAAGAAGCCGCCAATTCAGCTATAAATATTTAGCAGCTTGTCTAACTCCAAAATTAATGATCCCAGGGTTGTGATAGGATTATCGCGAAAAATTTCTTTCAAGGTGAATTTTGCAATTTTCTTGTGAATAACTTGAAAAATTTTAGGGGAATGGAAAATGCGTAGAAAGTTTTACCCTTTTTCAAGTTGTACACATGTTGTAGGAACGGAGATGAGCGAAATGAAGTTTTCTATTTGATGGATATGTTGACTCATGGTGGTGGATTTTAATCTAGCTCCAGAAAAAAAATCAATCTACGGAGTAATCATTGCGATATGTCTCTCCGCTATATACCTATACCATTTTCTGGATTTTCATATTTCCGAAACATTTGTGTAAGTGGCTTCTGCAGCCTCGTCCAGAGGCATATATTCATTAACTCAGTCAGCGTGACGTATTATGTGTCACGGTCACGGTGCTAAATTAAGGAATACTTAATCCGCTTCAGGCACTCCGCGCTCCTTTTCGTTTTGTTGAAGGTTTCAGCTGCAATACTCCTGCGAGTGGGATATTTCAGCAAATTTCATATTTTATATCGTCTCACGGGCTGAATGCATATTTGGCTGATAGATAAATTGCAAACTATTGAAAGAAATTTCACACGCGTACAGTTAAGAAATGTTCTGCAAAAAAAATTGTATAGATATGCAGGCATGTCACATGTATAAAAATACGCTATATTATGAATTTGTGTATATGCACTACAGTATGAAATGGTGATGTGTAGTCTGTCAGATTAAGTGATGAAAATGAAAGAGTTTGCTCATCGTTAAAAAAAATCCAGGAAACCAATTAGCCCTTAATTGGTCAATATGATTGATTAATTGCATTCGATTAGGTTGAAAGCGCTGCTGCTGTACAGGGAGAATCACTTGACAAGAAATCCCATCAATCAAGTTCCTCACTCATTTCAAAGCTACTCATGCATGTGCAATTAATTATTCAAACAAACAACAATCAAAAAAAAGTAAATGTCGACACGGGAAGTAAACGTTGATACTTTTTTTATTACACATTCATTCCCCTAAATTGCTAGCTTATTAGGTATCATATTCTTTGAAAGTTTTTTTTTTCTTGTGGGGTGCACATGACACGGTTTTTCATTACTTAAATTCAATAATGTTTATCGTATATTCGTATTAAACTAAAAGTTACAAGATGGTTTTTTTTNGTTACAAGATGGTTTTTTGAAATATTGGTAATTTATTATTTACACGTAATTTTTCTGCTCAAGAAAATCATCCTGACATAACGTCACGATAAAAGCCAGTGATTAATGCTAAGCTGGAAAATGTTCAGTTAATTTATGATAATTTTTTTATGTGGCTACGCCTACTTAAATTACTTTTTAGTGTAAATACAGGCAGTTCACGTGAACAAAAGAAACTCAAGTTCATTTCCGTAGGAATCCACACTCGGCAGAAAAACCTACATTCTTCTATTCGAAAAAATAATACTGGTTCGGCATGGTATCCTCAAAGGCTCAAATTGCCCCAAGATGAGTTCGTGGCGATTTATTACATAGTAAAAGTAGCGTTTATATTCTATGAAAGTAAAACCTATTTTTTGCATTTTAATCGAAATGAAATTAGAAAATATGATCATATATGCACAAAAAACTGATTTTTTAAAAAATGCAGCTCGAGTTTCCTAATAATTGTCTAATGCGTTAAATTTCAAACAGTGGATCCCGCACTATGGAGGTGAGTGTGCTAAAAATATTTCGGTGGTGGTGACGAATGCAGTTTGCAGTCAGCACAAAAAATAATATTTTTTTGCAACACGCATATTATTACTTTACTACTTTTTATGTATATCATTAATTATCATATTATCATATAGTATGTACACCTCAAATGTACATAATAAATGTATTTAGATCATTTTTAAATTGTACGTATTTCTTTTTATACATGTGTAGTTGTAATCTAATGTCTATAACATAACATAATTATATTATAGCTGTACACGCAAAATTGTCTTATCTAAATAAAACATAGCTCTAGTATTTACACTAGTGATGACATTATTTATTTCCTTGCTAAAGTTTTTATCATTAAATATAGTGTATTTATATAGTATACATTGATGATAATGATTATATAACACATTTTAATTGTAAAGTTTTACACATAAACAGGACCAGTGCACGTTTTATAATTATCATGAATAATTAAATATTTAATATATTTAATATTTAGCTGACCTATATATTTTCGTAGGTTATAGACGCACATTATGCCTACACTAATATATATATATAAACTCTTCAGCTGTATATTTTTTTTTACTCTACCACACCGGGCTTTATTCTCATGCTGTACAATTCATATGCACGTGTACAATTATTACGATTATAAAATAGTCTAGCAAATTACAGATTATATAAATTGTATCATATAGTATTGATTGCAAAGTTGTTTTGTTCAAATAGAAAATGAAGTATTCTCTTGATGATAGTAGCAGTATACAATGCTTAAAATACCAATTTTGATTTTTTTTGTTGGCGTTCGTTCGGCATACTTTGTGTTGCACGATGTGATTCATTGTTAATTACCTTTACAACTCACACAATTACAAATCCTTAAATGACAATGGAAATAGCCTTAACTGCATCATTCAGTTTCAGTATAGACTCTCCACTTTTAGAATTTCATTTTAGAACTCTCACTCATAATATATTTATGTTGCTTTTCTACTTGCCCGCACCGCTAAACAAAATCTACCTAAAAGTCAGATGGGCATTAATTATTTTTTTATTTGAAACTGAAAATTTAATTTGATGAAGTTGAAGGAGTGGCATTATGAGCTTCTAATATGATGTCTCCACTACAAACTAAACTCATGAGAAATCTTTTTTTAAAGTGAGACTTATTGCCAATGAGCTATTGCTATTGGCTGCTGTGTGTGTGTACACTCTTAAAAATACTTTTATGAACAGATTCCCCCACCTTCCCTACCAGTTAATTTCATACCTAGCTACCTACATTAATTTATTATGAATCACAGAAAAGTCTTTTCATATCATTAATAATATAATCATAAGTTTAAATTATACAAAATCCACGACATAACAGTAGCTACTCAGTACGAGAACGGTGTGAAAAATTGATTACACGAGACAATTGTTCGTAGCAGTTCACTAGGCGAGACATATTAATATGAGTAAAAATATCGACAACAAACTGAAAACTATATACGTTTATCTCTAGCAAATCCACACACTATAAAAGTGTCCATATTTTTCCTTAAAGGTAAATACTTTTTTTAATGATGTTCTAGTTAGTTACGTAATTAAGATAATGTGCATATGTTGTGAGTTTGCTTGTGGGGACTCTTTTTGCTACCTACTCAAAAGTTCAAACTTTTTTCATTGTTGTTAGTAAAACAATGTATTATAAAAATAACTAGCTAAACTCTTATATGAATATATACATACCCACTTTAAATTTTCTTTTTCTTTAAAAGTTCATCTTTGTGAATTTCTGCCTGCCACCCAGATAAAAATTAACTGGGGCAAGAAATTCAACCTCACATCGACGCCAACACCCCTGCTTATTTAGTTTTGTAGAAATAACGTAACATTTTCATCTCATTTTCTTCGAGAAAATCTGAACAAAGAGCAAAAAATATTGTTGTTTATGAAGAGAAATCATGAGATCAATATAAAAAGGTTAAATCTTGACAGAAAAACTGTATGAACGAACTATTTCTGTATTCCTAAAGTTTAAAGTGAATGAAAACCGCTCAAGTTCGTAATAGTTATGCTGATTATGTTTTAACTTTCCCATTATCCTCCGTTTCTTTTCCTTTCAGCAGGATATTTTTTGAAAAAAAAACGTGGCTGGCTATCTTATTGACTGACTGATTTATAAAAAGAGTTTCGCAACCAGAGAATTTTTAATATAAAATATATGACTTCATTTTTTTGCAAGTGTGAATTCAAACCGTCATAGTTATTTCCATTGAGCAAAATTCCATTTTTTATATAAAATGGTTGAATTGATATCATTTTTCACGGTAAGAAATTCACAAAACGTTTTCATTTTAAGAGGATTACTTAATGGAGATGGTGAAATTTGATCTTAGCAATCTGACGTACACGGCTGTGCCCGATGCAATATTACGCAAAATAAAATGAATCGGTGGTAAATGTAGCTAGCTTAATTGCAAATGCTTCGATTCACTTCAATTTTGCAGTTGTATTGCGAGCTAGTAACCAAAATGTATTCATATGCCCTAAGGGTAGTTCTCAACATGGTGGTAATTAATTCACGAATTTTGAATATTAAAAATAGCTGTGGTGTGATTTGAAACGGAGGGTCAAAAAGCTCTAAGATTTCCACGATAGAAGAAGCAAAGAAATTTAGAGATTGTACCTTCTCGCCAACCACACACATCGTCCCCACACATGCAGAAAACAAAAAAAATATGATAGTGCACAAAGGCAACATATCGCTGGATTGACATTTTTACTACACTTCGGTGAACTCGGCTCTCATCTAGGTTAATTTTGGACACGACACCAGGACACCAGGACACAGTCACATAAAAACGAGTGAAAATGTAAAGAGGAGAAAGAAGAGTTTTTTTTATAGCGTTGCCGATCGGTTACATCATCATCGGGGAAAATGGAGCTCCAGAAAGATTGTCTCCAGTGATCTGGATCGCTGCTGTTGGTCTTACTTGGTTTTTGGTGATGTTTTGCCTTTAGCCTGCATTGGATCTTAGTGTGTGCTCAACAGGGAGGAAGAAGAGAAATGGAGGAAACGGGGTCAACTCAGGTCAACTCACTCTGATCATCCTACAGAGAAAAAATAATGGAAAGATGAGGATAAAAACTTCGTAAATACTGAATTCACAATCACAACCTGTGTGCCTATGTTAAGGTTTACGTCAGTTAAGCCCAGTCAGATAATCATAATTGGATGTAGAAAGCCACTTTTATACACAGAATTCACTAAAATGAATGAAATCAGCTAAAGTATTCCTGAGGTTCCTACTTCCTAAATCAAGTCTAATCTCCTTGCGACGCCACGCAAACAAAATATATTTTTTAGATATTTACACGGTATCCTATCATCATTTACACCCTATCCATTTCTGTCCGTTCGAAACAAATTATCCAGAATTTTTTACAGAGTAGATCTAGTGTAGGTATTTCAGAATGAATTTAAAAAAGATACAATCCTTAAGCACAACTGAAATTTGACTTGGTCTATGAAAAGTCCTTATATGGATCTAATATCGAACAACCCTCTATCGTTAAAGCTAAAAAAAGTGAATTTTGTTGAAAACCGGATTCTACCTATTAAGATGTAGATATCATAGCGTTATTATTAGCTAGATCAGAAGTAGGAGAAGGAGCATTGTACATATGCAGATGTGAGGGACCCTCGAGGGGAGCTTGCTGGTGATGTGGGGGTAAATACATTGATATCATTTGACGAAGCTCCCCTCCAGGGTGCCCTCCTGAATAGATACCCTGAGGAACACTATTACTACTGCCGCCGCCACCGCCAAGGTACCCCTTTTGATGTTGACTTCCACTCATGAAATGTGTCGGTGGCGGTGGACTCATTAGATGTGGATGGGGAGATGAGGATGGAGTACTCTTAAAATTACTGTTATTTCTTAAATGTAAATTAATATGATTATTGTTATTAGCTGTGAGAGAACTACCACCGTGACTACTGCTACTACCAACACCGCCACCACCACCACCGTGATTAGAGTTAGGACTCATTGCGTCTTTAGGAGACGGTGAAATACTACCAGAGCCTACACTAGAAACGCTGCCTAACGCGTAAGGGGAAGGAGCATTATGATTTGAAGAAGTCCCACCTGAATTTCCACCTCCGGAACTAGAGCCCACCGGCGTCGTTGAAGAGGCGTACATTGCGTATGAACCGTTCAGATATGGCGAGGTGGACATTGATGGTGCTGTGGCAGGTGACATCTCGTACCTCGAGTACATGTTCGGATTCATGTAACCTGAAAAATAATAAAATAAATTCCCAAAAGTTAATATCAATTAGCTATAGTAAATCACTTTTAAATTCGCTGAAGAAAAAAGATAGTAGAATATGCAATAGTCAATAGTGAAAAAGTAAAGTTTATTATTATTGCAATTACTAGAATACACAGCATTTGTTTGTCCTCCTCACATTTTTTTAAAAGCTGATGAAAGTAAAGAGTCATTCCATAAATTAAAATGAAAATTCGATAATGATTTCCATTTTTCATAATAATGTTCACTATTAATGGTCAAGGCAGAGATGTAAATTGGCCATAAAATCTCTAGTGAAAATTCCTGCATTATACAATACTGCGTTTTTCTCCTTGAAAAAATATGAGAAACAGTAGCCACCACATGTTAGCTTTTCGTGTAATGTGGACACAGATAATATACCTCCCCGAAAAAAAAGCTTTCCGATCGTGTACAGATAAAGTAGAGAAAAGGAAGGATGATCATTAGTTTGACCGTTCATGATAATAAATTAAGCATCCTCTCGTTTATTTTTTTGGCTGATGATTACTTCAAAGCTACTTGTGTATCTCGTTACAATTCAGAGCTCCTTATAGGATCGTCATTATACAAAAAGTAAGAAAAAAAATTATTAAATGTTAATAGAATATTGCTTCACCTTGCAATAATCACTATACACTGTACGCCACAAACAACCCAGCCAATACCTTTATTAGACAGGTTCACCACAAAAATCATTAAATGAATTTTTTTTCTGCAGTTCTCATAACCGAAATAAAATGGCTCTCTTTGTGGTCGTTTGCTGGTTGTAGTGTAATAAGCGTAACTTATCTGGACTTCGACTGGGACAATGATTTTCGCTCTTTAGAAGTAATAATCAGTCAAGTATGGAGTGCAAGTTTGAAAAAAAATGTTAGATTTTTAGGGGATGTGGCAATATCATCGCAGGAGTAAAAGGGGGGAAAATCGCAAAGACGAACATGTCATGACGAGAGTAGATCAAAAAAAGCCCATGACGATGGAATGAGTGAACGGATTATTAAGGCCAGAAAAAAAATTGCCTAACTGCTGATGGAGCCGCAATACGAATCCAATTATAGTGGTGGTGGTGAGGGATATTGCAGTACACACTATATTTTTTTTATGAATTGTGACCAAGCCCAAAGCACAGAAAATTCTTTTTTGGATGTGGAAGCTGAAAAAAAAGATTATAGCCTAAGCGTGTACGTTGACGTTGCAGATTTGTATGACCATGTAGAGACAGATTAAAGTAAAAGGAAAACATCCGCATGCAAATCATGCTATATCACATCACTTGCAGCAGGTTAGCTATGGGGCTACCAAACAAATTAAAATGTATAAATAGATAGCTGAAGGTCTTTTCCGTCTCTCCTGCAGATAAACTCATTAAATATATATTACTGCTCACTAGCAAAACGAAAATTTTTCTAAATGGTAGATTTCCTACTGAACGCTTAACTGTTGTAAGCTGTACAATGAATCATCAAGAATTGGAATTAGAGTTGAAGATCTTTTTTTTCAAAAGTATGTGTAATATCCAGGTTCACGTCGTTGCTTTTACGACTACGGGACACGCGTCAGTGATTCCTTTCGAAGAATATTTCATTTCTTTAAAGAAAATGACAGAAGAGGTGGAGGAGGTGGGTGTCGTTTTTTTGGAATTAAAAAATGTACAAAATTGATTATTTAACATGTTTGTCTTGTCTAGTCTTCTTGAGTGATGAAAATGAAACGTTTTTGGAGAAGGGGGAATGCAACGCAGCTCTTTTTTTTCAACTTCCCGCACCGCTAAACTCTCCGTAAATATTGAGTCGTTTAGAGAGCCTGTGTTAATGCTCCTGTGGAGATTTTAACATGTGCTAATAACATTCACCATAAAAAGGGATGTGGGCAAAAAAGAGGAGTGTACGGAAAGCTTATATGCAACTAGAAGTAGAGTGAGAAAAATTACTTCTGGCTGAAGATTTTTTTAAAAACAATTCACGTTACATATTTAATGTGCAGCACTAATTTAACGCTGTTAATTAATGGGGAGGCAGGTATTCTGGAACGTCTGCGTTCATCACTCATCAGTAAGCCCTATCCCTAGCAAAAAAAACAGTCCTCTTCAAACAACTCCGAAAACCTTGTACTTCTTTCGGACGAAATTGCTATTCCAAACGTAGCTCTTGTGGCTGGTGTGAATTTATGGTAGCACTACGTTGCATGTCATACATCCACTAAAATGTTCAAGTTACCTTGTACTTATCCATTATTGACATGCGTGCGCTCTTTATTTATGGGAGTTTGAATTTTCAAAAGTGGTGCTACTACCATGCCCCATGAAAGCTGCTTTTTTAGTAGGTACTCTGGTGCTGCGGTCTAAGTCTGGATGGATGGAACACCAAAGTTGACTTGGGAAGTAGATGGAACAATTTTTTTAAAAAGAGCATGCAATTGGAAGTAATGAATTAACATCAACATATTTTTATTACACTGCCGTACGAACTACGAAAGGGAGTGAAAAAAAACAAGCAAAACTTGGCAATAAATATCAACACAGAAACTGATCGACATCATCTCTTTTGTGTTATATTGCATTCCTCCCTGTAAAAAATAGTGAGCATTCTCTATTCTTTCCTTTATGCTACTTTTTTGGCACAGTGTAACATTTTTATACTTTAAGTGCTTATATCGACGAATGACGACAAGATAGCATGAATCAAGCAACAACGTGGAGGAATTTATGTTATGCATGCACCGAGTAAAAAATATATTTTTTTTCTAGCTATATAAAAAGCCACACAACAGCCACAAGAGGAACAACGTCCTTCTTCATCGTTTTTTTGAACGGAGAGAGGATTGGAAGGAATGATTAATTATTGCTGCACGTAATTAATGACTCTGCATGAAAGATGGCCGGTTTGTGGAATGGCAGGAGGAGTAAAAGTGAGAGAGGAGCAAATGACTCTTTATACCTTATCCCAACTTGAGATGATATTTTACGAGTTTTCAGCTAATAATATTCGTACTGAAATGATGATGATGGGATGATCGTTAGTAAACTTGCGTAATACATTTTTTTTCTCCTCGTCTTGCTAGTTCAAAGAAAATTTGCATTGCTAAATATGGAAATAGTCACTAAAGAAGCGATCTCCTGGGTTTAGATGTAGAAATCTGATTATGCTAAAGAAAAACCTGGCCGTATTTTTTTAAACATGGCATACATAGGCTAACTCTAACTCTAAAAAAGAAATGGTGTGAGGATCGGTTGCTGCTCGTCGATCGAGAAAAAAAAATTGATGAGGAGATTAACGCAAATACACGTAAAAAGGAGATAGCATGATTAATATTTTAGATGCTTTCATTAGTGATTTTGCTGCTTCTATGCAAGAAAAAAAAGCCAAGTGAGTAGTAGTGAGTGGTGGTGCATGTGCCAAAAATAGAATTTTTTGTGCATGATATGTTATGCTGAGTATAATGAGTTTTAATGATCAATTACCGGATTCGTGGTCATAAAAGGCAGCCTTTCCATAAGTCCGTGACAAATTTTCCACATAGTCTATAAAAGAGAAGCAGAAAAAGAGAGAATATGCTTAGAACATGCAATTTACAAAAAAATTACATTAGAGGAAGAAACTATATATTGATAGTGGTTTAGGAAAGGATTTTTTTTAAAAAAAATGGCAAAGCAATATTACGTTAGTAAAAAAAAGATATAGCGATAAACTAAAAATAATGAAAATTGGAGTACGAAATATGAGGATACTCATATCGTGATAATATTTTTTGTGATGCGGATATAAAAACTTACCACTATAAGCAGATGGGTCACTCATGAGGGCATATCCATTAGGCATGTAGCCATTGATTGCCTGATGCGAATACAAGTCCCTAGGATTGAGATTGTGATGAGGATGTGAAGGGCCGTGATTTGAAAGCCCGTGGTGATGATTGAGAGCTGATGTGGGAACAGAATTCGGATTTCCGCTAAGAGCTGGACCACCGCCTCCACCACCACTTCCACCCCCACTACTACCCCCACTACTCGCCCCACTCACGCTACTTCCCCCACTTCCTGGACCATTTGATGTACTTCTGCTATCCATTAGAGCTGGACCATTGGGTGTGACTCCTCCAGGACCTCCATGACCGGGCGCACCATGATGATGACCTCCAGGACCACCTGGGCCGTATTGATAGAGACAGAAGAAAAAAAATGTTATTTCCTTTTATGTTATGCGTCGTTGATTTTTATACCGTACATCTTCACATCTTCCTTTCTGCGCTATGACACAAACATACATACGCAAAAGGGACATACAAAACAGGACACCATTTCGCTGCAATACCACAAGAGTGGAAAAAAAAGTCGGAAGAAGTGAGACGTGAACTTCACCTACGTATAGGCACAATAAGCTTAAGTACGTACTTTTGCATAACAGCCAGATCATAGTGTACAATACCCATTATGAAATATTATTATTATGATAATAAGTTGTATGCATTATGCATGTCTACCGAGAGCTTCTTGAATTACTTACATGCAACTGTGTAGGGATCCCATTCTTTCTTTTTATGAAGAGGAAACTGTGCGGCTAAAAGCGTTACATTATACGCAAGATTCTTTTTCCTCTCATGTCATTACCTAATGCCCCATTTCACGTTTGAGTTGCTACCTTCCTCAGCTATTGACCAACAGCCCTAAACTTTTAGGAGGAAGAAATATTTTTTTTTGCTCAGAAACTGAAATACTGAAATTGATACTCGCTTTTATGACGCAAACCCAGCAAATATGAACAACACAAATATTATTTTTGAAACTAGTTACTGAACTGGCAAATACAAACTGACGTGGCTACTGTGTAATCTTATCGCACTTTGCTATTTTCATGTGATTACAAGCACATTTTATGCATGAGAACTACTGTGCGCTACTAAAAAAAGCGAGGATAAGTGCACTTACGAATATAATTTACCTTTTTGAAAGACAAAAAAAACTCATCAGAGTCCAATTTGTAGTTTTCATTAGGATGCCGGCAATGTCTTAATAAATTACGTGGTTGAATTAAAAAGGAAATAAAAATGCGTTTTGCAGTATTAATCTTGTTTCAGACTTTCATTTCCTGCGTGTGCGTTTTACAGAGGGAAATGTGCAGTGACGGGAAACGAAGAGTCGTTCGTCGAGGTTTGGATGGATGGAGTAAGGCTTGTGTACGCTTTTGACTAGGTTCAACGCCGCACCAAAGGCTGTTGGTGCGGATTGGGGCAGTGTGAGAAAATGAAGAAATTCAGGTAGCGCCGCTTTTCTGTGCTTGTGTACATGTGCACACAGCTCAGATAGCCTTATCGGGATGAATTGTGTTAGAATATTTATCATTTAGGAGCTGCAAGGCGCCCTTTTAAGTAGAAAGGCGTAAAAAATTGCAGCTAGCTTCTTAATATCTTGTATACGGAAAGTTAGAAAATGTATAAAAAGTTTTGTTTACTCAAGTACTTATACAGACATTTGGTACACGTAATTCAACGAATTTCGTTTTCCTCATGTCAAGGAGAACAAGAGGGAACACTGATTAAATCAACATTGACATAGCAAGCCGACAGACTGACTGACAATTAAAGGGAAAAAATCTGACGGATAGAAGTGTACGCATGTATGACTTCGACTACACTCAAAGATGAGTAGAAACGGATAAGTGAGAGGGAAAGACCTTCGCATCTCTTCACTAAAAACTGCGCCAAATCACTACAAATGTACGAAATCCGGTAGCTTTACGACTTTTATCAATATTCATACATATGAAATCAGTTGGAATGAAAAAAAAATTGTGCAATAAAATATTTGTTTACGCATTCTCCACGTACCTGAATTCTATTTAAGTTGAAAGTTAAAAATGTACAAAAATTCTTTTCTCATGGAAATGTTTAACACGATGACAGCAGACAAACTCTACCTACAGTTTTATCTTGTAAACTTGAAAAAAAAATTATTAAACGTCAAGACATATTCAACGTCTATCCGTCAATCTTATTTTTGTAAAAAAAAGGCATTTCATCATTATCTTCAACTTAAATCTCATGTTTTTTCCTACTTGAATGCTAGCATCAGTCACTGTAAAACAAATTTGAGCTAATCAGTCAAGAATGCTGAGCATTTTTACACCTCTTGTCTTCCCATTACAAAATTACGAATTTAATGGTCTGCTCTAAACCTTCCCAGCAGCTACCGCAACAAAGACAACCCTCCTACCAGTTTCTCAGTCTTGTTAGAATTATGATGTTATACATTTTAAGATTTTTTTGGGATGTTGCTAAAACCTTCCCAGCAGCTACCGCAACAAAGACAACCCTCCTACCAGTTTCTCAGTCTTGTTAGAATTATGATGTTATACATTTTAAGATTTTTTTGGGATGATGCTGATTGATCTCACTATCTCACTCATTCTGCGTGTTTCGTTAAAAATATTTTTTTCTCACCAACTTGGCAGTTCCAGTTCGTTCATAGATAGTGTTGCATGAATAGTTTTTGAATACCCACTAACGATTATGTATAAAAACGCAAATACCTACAGTCTGCAATCTCCATCATACAAAAGTTTGGCTGAAATTATGTTTTGTTGCTTCATGAAAATTTTAGTTTATGAAGCATGAGTTAAAAGTTAATATCGCATGTTTGCTAAACCGAGAGGAAATTTCTCAAAATTGTAATCAGAAAGTTTGGAACTGAACAAAAAATGCATTAAATCGGAAACTCCTTTCCGGGTTCTCCTTTTAATTTGACACCTTTAACAATCTCTTCCAGCTTGAAAAGAAACTAGCTTACATAGGATAATTCAACCCAGAAGTTATGCTCAAACCCAACTGTGCTCTTAACTAGAAAGGTCATTCACTTTAATTTGCAGACACAACACCTACAGAAAATTTTCCTTAGGTAGAGCAAATTTACCTATCAGTTTTAACTCCAAAGCTAATTAGAATAATTTACGACAAGTGCACCTTTTTTAAGTGTATCGTACCACCTAAATTACTTCTTTCAAGGAAATACGCTTGTGAGTGACTAATAAGATCAGGAAGAAGCAGGTGAACATTTATCCTCAGTCATAGCTATACATTTACATATTATCTTATGAAGCTGTGCCTGCTCAAATTTTACAGGAAATTGGAAAATTTCGATAAAAATAATTAAAAACTGAGTAACTGATTAAATGTCACCTGCTCCTAATAAAGAAAATTAGTCATCGCCACAGGTAATTTGTATGGGTCAATGCCACTAGCAGCCACCATACGTAATCAAGTTATTGAAACATCAAACAGGAAATCCTATTAAAATAGGCCAATTACTTAGGCCGGATCTTGAACGATAAGAGTTTTAGAGGAGACATAGCATTTTACCCTGCTTCCATCCTTCCCAATGTAAATGTGATTATAAGCATTTCCCGTAATACTTTACTAACAGGGAGGAGGGTGCAGGAGACAATCTAATAAAGCTAATCAATGGTTTTCCGGAAGATTAAATTGAATGAGGTCCCCATAAATATGTAGCTACTTTTAGCTATAGCTTAGAGAGGACTACAACTACCACATGGACGGCTAATCGGGTAGGAGTGAAAATGCAGTTTATTTATTTACATGGAGAGAAAAAAAATAACGCCTCCTACTCAGTTTTTTTCCAGTTTGTTGACATATCAGGAGGAGACATGTTTGGCATGAAAGCTTCTAGAAAAAGAAATGTTTTCTCCATGTTCCACTGCTACAAATACTTTCTAATGTGCACATCTTAAGTACATACATGAACATACAAGTAGAATTTGACATTTCTTGACTCCCAGCCAAAACAGGA
>JAHZND010002565.1:0-11675 GCA_027744115.1 Acrocyrtus sp. NNG-2020
TGGGATGATTAAAACCTTTTTACTGCACTCCGCAGAAAGCCTATTAAAAGTAAGGTTAATAGTTTCGGAGATGATGAGTGTGTCATTAAATGCACTTTAGCAGAGGTTAAGTTACGAGTGAACTTCCTGCACAGTTAAAAAAAGAAAGCGGAGTCTGATGCTGATGCTTTACAAGGTAAAATGCAGTAGCGACAACGGGAAAATAATCAGTCAATAAAACATACCAGGTCTATATGTACATTCAATATAAATAAGAGAAGTATTAAAAAAGCTGCCATCATTTAGCTAACTCGAAACCAGTGAAACCATGAAACGAAAATTGTAGATTTGTATGACAAAGGCGCAGCTCTTTTTGGAAGTTCTAAATTGCAAACGCAAACAAAAGCATTTTAAAAATTCCGACATGAAAATGAAACCTATTCCGTGTATTCGTCACCAGCATGAGCGGCTATACACCGCGATAAAATCCATCACGTAAGTGCATAATATTTTTAAAGTATAACAGTAGCAAAATAGCATATTTGTAGTGGTAGTAGTAGCGTTGCTCATAAATTAGATGGTTTGTGTTTGCATCCTGTGTCTAGGTCCTAGTATTTTCGGCGTTAGTAAAACTTATCAAATAATTTTTACAACCATTTGTCTAAGCAATTCCTGCGTAGTGTAGAATTTCCATACACATTTAACTTTTATGATGTGTTTAAGGTGAAGAAGTAATTTCATAGGATGCTGTGAGCTGTCTAAATTCTGCGAAGGAGTTAGGTGAGCGTGCTCTAACTGTGCAGTCATGCAGTGGTGCTATATGAAATCTTTGCAGAAATTTAGCTATTCATTGTGCTGTGTCGTAACCACTGTCATTGTATAAATTAGCGCGTGTTCTTGCACTAAAAAGGGAGAGGAAACAAGGTCATTTTGCGTCTGCACATTTTTGCTTGTAGTACAATTGTATGAGGCAGAGGCAAATGCAAAACAAAAAAGTATAAATTAGCGCGTGTTCTTGCACTAAAAAGGGAGAGGAAACAAGGTCATTTTGCGTCTGCACATTTTTGCTTGTAGTACAATTGTATGAGGCAAATGCAAAACAAAAAACATTCCTGAGCTGGTGATGTACACTAGTGCGAAGAATTGCGATATCGTGAGTGAATTGTATGGTTATGCTCATATGATATGTTTTTTGTAGTTTCGTAAAGCACACAGTTCACATTGGTGTGACGAAAAATTTATCGAGTGCAGGAATCTCAGCGTTACGTATTTATTTCAGTTTTCTCATCAACTCGCAATTATCTAAGAATGAAAACTATTTCCGTCTTCGTGAGCAAGTGGCTCTGCAATAGGTTGGGATTGAGAGGTGGGCGGGTCGTTGTTCCATGTACAAGAGAGACAATTGTAGGTATAATTATGTGAAGGATGGCTTCTTTCGTATATCCGGCTTGAAAAATTGTGCACTTCCTTGTTTCGTGCAAGTCATAGAGGAGGAGAGTACCTAAAAATAATGGTAGCGATTTTGGGGCTGACGGAATAGTCAAAATAAAAATAATGGCTCATTATGTGCTGACGCTGCAGCCATTTTTCAGCGGAATTCAAATAACCATTTCGAAACTGCCATTACAATAATTTGTGTTCTTGACATGGGCAGGAATGCAAAACGAGCAGTTTGGCAGTAGCAGCAGAAGCAGAACTGTCTTCGGGAATGACACCAAGGTCATAAGCTTATGCTGAATTTAGACTCGAAAGTAATTTGGGATGGTAATGTCCTCATAAAATTGAAAATTAGTGTCTTTAATTAGCAAACAATTTTGTTCATTTTTTTGTGCAGGTGTGTAGGCAGTAGATAATCAATACAGTATGAAAGTTTGCTTTCAGGATACGCGTAGTCAGTCGTGAGCATTTATCTTATACAAGTTATATAGCTCAAAAGCTCCCCACCTTTGTGTAAACAAGTTAATACGTCTTAATGTAATTGCTTTGTTTGCTCAAAACTTTTTAATTCAATTCAAGGTTAATTCATTGGTTGCTGTCCGGTCAGGTGATGTTTGTGTCTTCGTGATAGCTTTCTAAAAATTCAAATGTTTGGATTCTGGGTATGTGGAATCATCAGTAAATGACAGTGACAATCACTTATTTTCCATGAGCTGTGGTTTTGGTTTTGCTTGCGTCAGGTCTTAGCAGTAGCACCAGCGCAGCGTCAAGCACAGCGTGATTAACAACGTTGGTAACTAGAGGAGCTGTTGAAGAGAAAAGGGAATAATGTGCACTTGGTAATTTACCTAAGAGATTGTGTGGTAGTGCGGCCACGGTCCATTTTCAATGAACTTGGTATATATCAACGGCATCGCGTAATCGGAAGGAAATATCTGCTTGAGAAAAAAAATCTAACCAAAGAGCTCCAGTTTTTTTATGAAAAGAAGGCCAAACCCTTTCCATGTTCGCTTGCTGTGACGTTTTTATGCGAAATGAATTGGTTCCACGTAGCTAAAGTCAAGTCACTCTCTGCGTTTGACTTGCGGGATAGCTCTGTAATGTTCTAGAGAACAGAAAATGATCTCATGCATTATAATGCTGGACAACTGGCTCATTAGCGCAGCGATGCCTAGTTAATTGAAGTTTGTATCTGGATGAATAATTTTTTCGTTCCTTGTACTTGCAATTAAGGTTTTAGGCGAAGCTCTTCACTCTTTGCTCTGGTAGAGTATTAAATGTACCTTGTCCTAATAATTGTAGTGTCACCTCATTTAGTTTGATCTTGAATATTTTTTTGGAGGATTTCCATAATTAATGCCATTCATTTAAACCCAATTCCCATAATCAAATAAAGTCGTGTGAAAAGAAGGAAAACATTAGCCAGTGCCGCGTCCATTTGAGGTCGACATTTGGCTTTTAGTCGTTTTTATGTAAAAGACAAGTACGAAATTGGGCATTGGTGCTTTACGCTAAGCTACTTTTTTTTGTTACTAACATGGCCATGGTCCAGACAAACCAAGCAGGTTTTTTCCCCTCCGTGAATGTCACGGCTTTTCAGCTCAATACACTTCATTAGTTGCACAAGTTCCCTGCAAAAAGCGGCTAGCACTAACCTTGAGCGAGAACATTGAGATAGGCGTAGCAAAACAGCAAACATATTTTTTTGCGAATTATTGTAAAAAGAAAAAAACGAACAAAGTGGCAGAAATTTTTTTTCCGTTGGCGTCTCTGGAGATGACTACATGTTTTGATGTAACTCAGCCCATAACTCATTTTAGATTACTTTCATGACCGTTTCACAAAAGCATGTGAATGTTCGATCACTGCTTATCTCCCTTCTTCGCCTGAGTGCTTACGTCTTGTTTACCCTTCCATTCAGGATGACACTTTTCTCAGCTCGGACAAGTTTGTAGGTAGTTTGTTTGCTTTTATGAGTTGCTGGAGGGGTGCAGTGCAGAGGCGCATGGAGGGAATTTTCAGTTATGTAATATGATTAGGTTATACAATAGAGTTATCTAATTAAGCATTCTACTCTAGTAGCGATTTATATTCTAGTATGAAAACAAAAAAACAAAGGCCACGCGCGTTGAAAAATTGAGTGGCTGACAAAAATTAAAAGTTTGCGACTGTAAACTTTGAGTCCAGAACCAGAACATTGCAGTAACAAAAAAGTCTTGCATAAGCTTACTCATGTAGTACCTTGGAATTTGTCTACTTTCTGGAAGAGGAACTCTTTAATCCGTACTATGTAGACTGGAACCATATCCCTTTTCTTTTTGTGCACTTTGGAGGCGCGTCACGTCAAATAGTGAAACGTCCTTATTATGCATTCGTATAGAATAAATTAGTATTGAGTGGGGATTTAGTTCACTGCCAAGTATAAAATAAGGCAGCATAACAGTACTACTAGCACAAGCATACTACTCCATATTAGCGCTACATTTTACGAAGAAATAAAATTGTGTTTTCGCTGGTGAACTTTAAAAGGTCAAAGTCATTCCCATCAAGTTTACCCTTGGGGAGAGAAGTCCGGAGCGTGTATAAATTTGTAAAGGATCAGGATAGGAAGGAAACGCTGTTTTACTTGAGCTGTAATATCACGACAGTGTGTTATGTAATGTTCGGTAATAAACTTTGCAAATGCAGTCGAAAACCCTGGAAGTTCTGTAATGACTCCAGAGGCAAAAAAAGGAAGAGGAAGAAGATGCTTTAAAAATCGAACTGTTTTTTTCTCCTTGGGCATAAACCGCATAAAGTCATCATCAGAAAAGTAAGTTTCCTCCCTTATCATTTCCCTCCTCCATCTGTTTCTCCCTTTTTTGAAGTATTGCAGGGCGTATTGGCAGTAAAAAGAAGGTAGAAAATTTGAATTATTTATCAGGATACGGTAAGAAAACTTGAAGTTGATAGAGAGAAAAAAAAAGTTTTTATGGCTCCCAAAGAACATAATTCTCCTTCGCTGCATGCGAGGATTAAAGAAGAAACCAGAGGGAAGAGCAAATATTGACCACTTTATACTGTCCTATCTTTTGTACATATTTGCCCTGACAGCGCCAGTGGAAAAAGGGCATTATATTTAATGCGAAAACGAAGCACACACACACACACCAGCATNCACACACACCAGCATCGCACCAGCCTTTAAAAAATAAAGGAAAGTAATCATCATTACGTAGTCCATAAACCCGTGTTTGTATGAGAGGCTGCAAACGCTCCTTCCATTAGATATCGCCCTTCCTAAAAGAAGATACGTTTGCTGAGGATGGTAAATGATTTGAAGCAAGTAAGCAGCTCAAAAAGAGATAACTGAATGTGCCTGAGCACAACATACTATAGGAAAAGGGGTAAATGATAAAAGAGGGAAATGTATTCGTGTCGTGTTCTCCTAAAAAAATGTAATTTGCAATTTGATCCATTCTGTGAGTCCAAGCCTAAAAGCCCCGATTCTATCTGACAAAGGTAATATTGATAGAAAGAAAGAAAAAAAAAGTTGTATATTGGCGTGGGCACACATATGTACACATGCACGAAAATATTAACGAAATGAAATCATATTGAATTCTCCCTTTTTCATTATTATTGCTGAGATGATGGTAGTGATGAAGGCTTCACGATTTTTTTTCTATCTGGCTCTTATAGTATAGGTACCTATGGAACTCATGTGGGAAAATATATCAATTTCTACTCTACTCCAGTTTTTGCGTGGGCTGGTGTTTGGCGCTGATGATAGGAGTGGAAATGATAAGAGTGCATCACTCCAAATCACTTCATTTCATATCTCTCCTCGTTCACTTTGTCTTGTCTCTTGTCAGAGTAGGTATATTTGCCATCGAGGATTTTTTTAGGGATGTTGATAAAAAAAAGGGTCGAATTAGTTCAATAGAATGCGGACAACTGACGAAAATTGGAGTTTCTTTTTTTGCAAACTTGACTTTTTGGGCTGGGCCCTGTATTCATTCAGGAAAAAAACAGTTGTCAGTTTCATCCCAAACAGTGTGATATGGCAGTACGCAAACTTATTATTGACTTTTTTTCTCTATTGAATATCCCCCTTTATAATATAATCCAGCTAAGGCAGGCAGTAATTCCACTAGAGTTGATCTTTTCTCCTGCCTTCTAAAAAAATCTGCACGCTGACTTTCTCATTTTTCCAGTCTGCAAGCTGACTCAAGTGTCAAGGGAAAGCAGCTCCAGCTCCAGTTAAGAAAAATGAAAGAGCGTCAAAGTACGAATTGAATAGGGAGAAAAGAGGAGCTGACGGATCACACTGATGAGGGTATTACGATGCTGCTGGAGCAGTTGGCGATATTATGGTGGTGGTTCGGTAACCGTGCCATTTTTCATTTGGCAGCGCTTAATATCCCACATGTAGCTCTGTAGCTGTACAGATCATTAAGCGTTTTTTTTTCTTTTTCGCATCTGTCAATCACTTGCATTGGCTCTAGATGCCTTTCCCAAAAAAGTAAATAGTCACTTTATTCAGGACGACACATATGTAGTCTAGAGAGTCTAGAGAAGAGGCTTAATGTGCAAATAAATTACGATGCTGGTGTTTTTTTTGCTTTTTCCATCTTTCTCCTATGCAGATGATGCTCTTTTCCCTGTCTGCACTCTGTACTTGACATGACCTTGGCATATACATTATGATAGTTAGGCTGGCTTACCAGCTCACCCCTATTTTCTGTGCGCTATGTCCATGTCCTCTTATCTCTAGAGCAGAAGTTACTTTTTTTCCTACTAATCTCATCTATTGATCCCAGCGATGTTGTGATAGGACACGTGTTCTCTTTAATTATTTTAAGTGTGTGCTTTTTCCATGCTCCACGCTGCAGATGTCCCATGTCAAATCCTGAACGAAAATCATAATAGTCTCTTGTGTATATCTGCATTGTTCTTCGAATTGGAGTGTCTCTTTGATGTAACTTTTATTATGCTTTTAGTATGTGCATACATTTGCGTATATAATTTCTTTTTTATCGAAGTAATGAAGAAAAATGTTATGAATTGGGCATTGTACAGGATACAGGATGAGGCATTGCGAAAAAAAAATACTCATGTCGTGAGGTGAATGCGAGCGAGCCAGTAGTGGCATTATCCACAAATTAATCCTATTCATTCTCAGACATGCATGTATAAAGTACACAATTACAGCAGAGCTAGCTGCATTGTCACATGTATTGATTTTTTTTGTGGAACTGATTCTCTGAAGGTTTCGTTTACTGTTTTTGTCACTCTGCTCCTTTTACTGCTACTAATCTGATTGCGCTCGTTTATTGTCAGCCCTGCTTAATTAAAAGCTCATTAAAATTATGTGGGAGAGTCTTCCTTGTCAGGGGTCGCGACTGGGTGAGCCACTTAACTTCGTAAAAACGGCAAATGCCAAGTAGGCGACAAGCTGTCATAAAAATCATTATAAATTTTGTGTGGCTACTATGATTTATCCTGTACTATTACGTAGTACATTATGTGGCACACGCCCATTTTTATTATTTTTCTAATCTAATCAAAACAAAAAGGCACACGCTCGGATAAATGTTTTGTTTGTACGGTTATTGCTTTATATAGTTGAGTCCTCGAAGCGAAGCTCTCTCAAAAATTTACTAATCCGTGGCTACCTACCTATATGGGTACATGCTTTTCTCTTTTTCTTGCTTTCATTCATTTAATTTCAGATTTAGATTGGGAATTGGAACGACAAAAAAAAGAATTTTCATTTTATCAAGAAAGACTTTCCAAGCTCCCTAGTATACTCCTACTATAGTTTGACTTGGAGCTCATATTTTACGGGGGAAATCCAGGTCATCACTTATTTAGGTGAAAGTACGCTAATGCACATGGAAACCTTTAGTGGAAGAAAAGGCACGGCTAATATTTAACGTGGAATTTGGATGGACACACGGGGCTGGGTTTTTGGAGTGGAACCAAAATCGCACGGAATTGGAGTAAAGCTCATTAAAAATTTAGCTGGAATGGAGGAAAAAAAGAAAAAACAGAGAGAGGGTCTCTTCAGGCACTCTAAAGCTTGTTTTTTTTGTGGAGAACGACTCCCTACAAATACATAATTCACAATGGAATAGTCTCACAGATACATTACGATTTGTATCGTGTTTTTGCAATTATATGTCTCGGGTTCTTTCTTTTATAGAGTGAACCTGGTGGAAATTGCTAGAACCTGGAAGAAGAAAAAAAATCATTCTGTTTTTCACGACAGTATAAAAAAGTGGAAAATAGAGATGGAGAGTTTTAAGATATTATTTTTTTCTGGCTGCAATAAACTTATACGTGCTTTTTTAAAGCGTTTTATTAGCTCTCTTTACTATTTTCTTCCATTTCGTCGGAGTTATAATGCTGAGCAGTTTTTTTTTACTTTGAATCCTTTCCGTTTACCCTTGATGTCTGGCGTCTTGCACATAAATCATGAATTAAATCAGTTTCTACTCGAAGCACTCTCACAGGAAGCAAAATGCAATTTTCTGCTTCCATTAAAAAAGCGGAATATTATTCGCATTTGAAAAAAAACTCAGAAAATGGAAATATTCATTTTTTGTGTAGGGTGCTAGGCACGTGAAGAACGTCAAAAGCTTTTGCTGCGGGCTGTAAACAATTTACAATATGGAATTTTTTTTCAACTCTCATTCCCAATTCATATTGGCATTTTCCGAGAAATATTTTTTGCTGAAAGTGACTTCCCTCTCAGCGTGCTGCTGCTGCTTAAGTAGCGTAAATTGCTCGTTTATCGATTTTTATACTTTTGATATTTTCCAAGGACGACCTATTGTCATTTTTTGCATAGAACTCAATGGAATTTTCTTTTTAGGCGAAAATTATCTGTCTGCAGTGGCCATAGATGGAAGTAAAATTAGCTGAGTTATAGAAATGCTACAGAACTACTGTAATGGAGCTTTCACGTTTACTTTCATCGAAAAACTTTTTTTACATGCAGTTTTGGCAAGAATAAAAAACTTTTTATGTAAGAGGAACTCACTCCACAGTATTCCCACTTTCTCCCTCCTACTTAACCTTCCACAAGAGTGTAACAGAGAAAGATGAATCCTTTCATTTCATAGAAATCATATTCCAGCTCATGTCTAAAAGTAAATAATTTATGTTATTGAGCTGCTAAACTTAAAAGCAATATTTCACTCTGAGCAGATTACTTTCATTGAATTGGAAGAGGAAAACTATGGAACTGTGAGTGGCCATTTTCTGAGAATATTTTGGGCCTTCTCATCGGGGAAAGGAAAATATTTAGGGGAAGGCTCAAATTCCTTATGAGAGATATTTTGTGATTCTGAAAATTTTTTCATTACTCATTCCTTTCCCCCAGTGCACTGCTGCTTTACGTCAGTTGGATATCATATAACATAACAGTTTTTATTGCGCTTCTCTCATTACCTACTACGGTGTAATTGACTATTTTGCATTTTTGGTACGAAAGGGAAAAATAATCTCCCCCAGACTTTCGGTTCACGTCCAAGGATCAAAATCCCAAATATTTAAGGTTAGGTCTATCACCCTCCACAGCGGAGTAGTATAGTGACGGCGAATGTAAGTTGTATAAACTGGAGAAAATGTCTCACGAGAAAAGCCCGGTACGAATGTGGAGGGGTTTGTGTTGAGGATTTTTTTTCTAGGTAGTTCGGCTGGCTTGTGCCTCGCAGTGATGATGATGACAGGCAAACCCGTACTGTACTGTAATGTAAAAGTGACGAGCGGAAAAAGAGCATTTTCTGTTTTTTTATCGGTTGACCAACGTCCACGTAGCATTTCTGCAGGCTTGTCAATAACTTTCATGCATTAATAATGAGGGTTTGCGTTTCTGCTGCTGGTGGCTTCATTATCAATAAATGGTTGGAGTAGTAGGAGCCGTGGAATTGCTTCAGCTACAACTATATTGACATGTTTTCGTTCTGCTATGGATTACTTAGTTTAAGTGGCAGAGGAAGTGAAAGCAAGGCTAGTTGCATGCCAACTCAAACCAGTTGTAGACTGCTGAACTTGGACTTGTCACTGTCCAACTATGCTCAGCTTTATATTTCAGCTTAGGTGGATTAGATCAAGGTGTAATAAATAAAGTGGTGTAAGGGAACAGATAGAAGATGAAAGGTTTCAGTTGTGCTCCACGACTGGTTCCGAACTGAGCTGTGCAAAAAAACACATTTCTTCCACCGGCTTATCAGTTTTTTTCTCTAAGTTGTGATAACAAAAAGATAATCTCTCAGAGTGAAAAGTGAGAAAAATTAGAGAGATCAAAATGCATCTAAGGTGGGATCAGGTTGTCCGTCTCAAGTTGAAAATGAGACGGTGGAAGTCCACAAAACTGAATGGTGACAGAAGTCACAACAGAGGTCATCATTATAACAGTGTTACCAGAGAACCTAAGAGTTTCCATGAAGGTTTGTGTCTAGTTGTGAGCAGTGACCATTGCAATAATAATTATGGTGGGAGTAATGAGCATAATGGATCTACTGGAAGTGGGAGTCCGAGTTCTCCAACTGAGAGCGATGTCTACCTCACAGCAACAAACTTGTTAGCATTCATTTTTACAATAATTATTTATATACACCTATTTATATCTGGCCTGCCATTGTACGCGCTTAATCAGCATTTTAGTTGATAAGTCATATGATTTGGCCTCTGCAGGTTATCAGCATTTGCCCAATGAAATCATCCCAAAAGATTATTTTTCCGTTCCATCTTGAAATAAAATGTGGTAAAATTGTATAAAAAGTAGACCTTTGCGCTTTGATCGTTGAAGATTATTTCAGGGAAGTAAACTTGCTAGCTGGTAAAATTGGAAGTGATTTCAGTCTGCTTAACAACTTTTCAGAATGATTTTGGCGTTGGTAATTTCAAGAAAAAAAATTCAATATCATATATTGCTCGGTAGCACACACTGTGTACGTGATTAATTTTTGTGAATGGGCAGTGTACGAAATTAACTCGGTAGTGAAGTTTGTATTCCTCTTTGGAAAATGCTTTACTTTGGGGTTTTCTCTACTCCAAAAGATTTTATCCGACATAATGATGACCAATTCAAAGTTCAACATACTGAATATGACTATGTTGCAAAAAAAGATGTTAAAAAGATTTTATATGATGACTGTACAACTTGATTAGGATGTTTAACTGCTCACATATCTGAGACTGCTTACTACTCACTATAAAGCTGCATGGTTGCTTTCGCTTCAACTCCAACATCAAAATTGAATTGGCTGATGTCGCTAATCGTGACTTCAGCTTAACTATCAAACTATCTCCATTCATTGTGTGGGAGGAGAAGGGATGGGATTGTGAGTGGGCAGTGGAAATAAAGACACTTCCTATTCATTTCATGACTTCGATTAATCTAGGACTATACTTAATTTAATTGGATTAGATTAAGCCGGATGTTAGAAAATAAGCTCCTATATATGCTAAGCAATTTTGTTTCAGTTTCCTCTATACTATGACTAAAAAAAATTCTCTGCGTTAGCAATTTTATGTTGCAGACTTATTAGATATGTCTGGTTCCGGTTCATCACATTTTTCACTTTGTATAACGCTGACTCAGATTTCTATAACATTTTCCATGTGGCTACCCCTAATCCATTTGCTGCTGATGATAACCGCATTCATAATCTTCATTGATTGATTCTCATTTCAAGGTGGACAGATAAAAGCACGGCAAAATTTCGCTGTAGTCAGCTGTAATGATGATTAGACATGAAAGCAGTCTTTCTTAATTTGTATAACCAGCTCTAATTGGTTCCATCTTCTACCTACTCTCTGATGCTTTCTTCTTCTTCTTCTTCTTCTCAAAGCACAGCATTTTTCTAGTCTTCCAGCGCTTTGATGGCTTTTTAATTGCGTTTTTATTACGGCCACGTTCTCCTTGTACATACCCCACTTTTCCCTAAGAATCACGTAAACGTTTTGATATAAATCATGGAAAACTGTGTGGTACTTTTCCGTTTGCCGTTTCCCTACTTAAAATCAGGGCAGAACACGCGTGCTTACGTACACCCTCTTGAGAAGAAGCAGTCTATACTCTCCTAATTAAATTTAAGCCTTTAACTCACGCTCAGGGCCAGCCAATTTGGGTAACCCCTTTTTCCCTTCATTCCACACGACTACCGTAAAACTTCTCATTATAGCAGCTGCTATAAATATCTAGCAGGCTCTCGTAACCAACTGCTATAAATAGAAGGCTGCTATAAATAGAGAGCTGCTAAAAT
>JAHZND010002566.1:0-15370 GCA_027744115.1 Acrocyrtus sp. NNG-2020
TAGTCCTAGAGTAATAAAAGTGAAAAGACAAGCTAAAAAGTCAGTTCAAGGACGCCAGCGGCAATGAAAAAAAAGTTGTTTTGAAATTCGCTTTGAAAGCAAATTTCATCGCGCAGATCGCAACACCAAATGTTATCTTCCATCTGATTGTGAGTTCACTTTGCCTGACAACTCACAGTCACAATCGGAATCAACCTGAGTCTCTGATGAAGATTGAAGATGAAGTCGAAGATGAAGACAACTGTATAAAAATGTGTTTGCTTTGGGAAAGGAAAAAAAGGATTTTTAACGTTTTAGCACACAAAGCGATTAAAAAGCTACATCCACATCCTCAAGAAAAACAATTTGACATGGTTCATTGAGCAAACATTATTGTTTGAAACGGTGTCGATGCCGACTGGCTGCGCGCGTTCGTTTATATTAGTACATGGTGTCAATGGATTAGTGAAATAATGAAAGTTTTTGAAGCAGTCCACTTAACAACTTTTCTCTCGAAGTTTTATACGCAGCAAAACAAATTGCGCTGAAAATTAAGAACTGATCTGAAGTGTGTCATTTCAAGATGGATACATGAAGGCGATAGGTATGAACGCAGTTATGATGATGATCGGTAGCCCTCCATTTTCATATTTCTCGTAGAAGACCACACACGCCAAGCCCCTACACTGTAGTCCTTGCACAATAGCTTACAAGATGAATGCCTACGGGTCAACGGTCACAATGAATACGTCCACAACTTAGCCTTCTTCACTTCACAGGTAGAACGTAGGACTTAGCCCTTAAAGAAAAGTCTCATTTTAAAGTGACTGGGATGACTTGGACTTGCCACAATTTTTTTTTAATACCACGCGTCGCTGCACTAGTACTGCCTCAGTTCACAGTTCTCAGGTTTTAGCTCTTCACTTTCCCTTTAAGATATTTTCATCCCTCTCGCGGTGGCCTTTTTGCTTTGCCTACTGTCCGTTACTCAATCAGAAGGGAGGATCTACATCAATATTAGAAGTCTTCTTACAATTCCTTATTTTGCCTAATCATCATTCCTTTTTTGTTCTCATCATCACTCCCTGCGCCAACGAAGGCTGCTGATTTTTCAGAAGGCTTGTTTATTGGAGCTCCTTTTACAAGTAATTCACATCCTTTGATAAATCGATAATGACTGATTAGTTTGCATGATTGGATATGAATATAATTATGTGTGACCTCTACATGCCTGGCGAAAAAAATATTGTTGGTAAAGTTCACGTAGGAATACTTTTTCAATTACTTTGAAGTTGACAGAACTGTTCTGCCTTCCTTTAGCCCCAAACGAAAATATTTGGAGGTGCGTTACACTCTACAATGTACGGGTGGGGAGGAGGTGACATGACAGATTGATGCATGAAGTGATATGAATAAGCCAAGATTTATCGATTTATGTAGGCCCTTTGCTGCTGTGTGCTCCAAAGTCGAAGGACACTGACTGACTACCAAAAAACGACCACATTTCCAATGCAATTGGCTGAAGATTTTTTTTCATGTGTTAATTTAGTGGCTACATCTACAAAAAAATATCCTTTGAGTGGAGTACCGCTGCTGATGTAAATGAAACCTATTTGTTGAAGGTCGCCATCCAAGATAATTTATTGGGGGTAACGACAGAGTGGCCGCTGACTCGGCTATCGGCCGCGCAAGATTTCGATCGGTTCGGTAGCGTACGAGATAGAAGCGTTGATGTGAATGAAACAAAAAAATTAATTGTCTCCTCCTTCTGACTTGGTCATTGATCGAGATTTTCTTTTTTTAGAGATTACCACTGAAGGCTGAAGACATTGGATGCGGCCACTGGCGAAAATAAAAAGAATAACCTGAAAGGACAGCATATCCTTTTGGATTAGGTAGTGGTAGTGCTAATAAAGTGTATTGTGCTTTTGATGTAGTCTATTATTAATTTGAAAAATGAATTGGTGACGTGAGCCGATTGGCAGCGAGACCTGGTTCAGTTCTGGTTTTTCGTGACGTTTATTACCACCATTTAAGCGCGGGGATATGATATACAATCAGATCGACATGGTTGCTTGTTCTATGCAAATCATCACTGCTAGTGACTAGGGAGCTGAAATTGAAAATCCAATTCTCATTTTGCACCCGCTCAAAAAAATATTTTTCTCGCGTTTTGATCTCTTGTTGTAATTTTCAGCGATGTGATTGCTAGTGCCCATAAACGAGTTTGAGAGGTGCTTGGTGTTATTCAGAGAGATGTAATTTTAAAAAATTAAATCTTGTTACCAGCTTGCAGCGTTGCATGAAGTTCTGCTTTAGTGGCCATCGGCCATGCAGACGCAGCCAACCACCAACAAAGAAAGTTGGCGCCCTCTTAACAAAAAGGCGTCTTTTACCAGTGCAGAAAACAATGATTAAGCATGAAGAAGAGTGATCGCTGTGAAGAGGGCGCTCACAGTCTTTGTAATAAACGGTCACGAAAATATTTGCTAGAATTAGGGATATTAGCTGAATTCTGAATTTTATTACTTGTCAAATTTTTCGTTGTAATTTAGATTGAAAAACAAGTAATGACGGGTTTTTATTATCTTGGGTACATGTTGAAGTAAGTCTTCTTGATTCCGAGGTGCATGTAGGTTGAAAGTTGACCTTGTGGGGCCTGAGCGTGAATATTTCGCATTGCGTCCTGGGTCTAAAAATATTTTTTTTAAAACGTTCATTTATACTTCTACATCGTTCTCGTACTTGAATTTCTTCAAATAAGTAAAAAAAAATATGTATTATAAAGTTTGGGATGTGACTTACCAAACTGAGCAAATCCAGTAGCTCCATATGATGTGCATTTTCCATGAAAACTTTAGCAAGGCAGTAAGCATACCAAGTTCCCAAGTATACATCCCGATTGGCTACATATCCTGGAATGGTAGAGTAGCAGATAATTGCGTCATCAATGGGAGTCTCCATTTCATCATTTTGCGTTCGCTCAAGCACAGCATCACTTTGAAATCGCTGGCAAGCCTGAATAATAAATATTTTCGGCTTTCCTTTAAGCTGAGGACACCTGTCTGCATCAAAGTTGTAAGTTATATCCTTGAACAAATGAATGGATTGGTGGTCGGAAGTCTCGATTTTGCTGAAACTCCCGTGACTTCCAATAAAGACGACGCAAGACTGAGGAGAGCCATTCTCGGTAGAAGATAGTACTTTCTTGAATTGGTCCAATATCCCCAAAAACTCAACTTTTGAGATTTTTCCCTCGAAAACGGAACACTTATAGCCTAATGACGTCCACAGTTGGTTCATGTATTGGGTATCACATTTCGCCCCGTCTCGGTTTTGCTTGGGGTTTTCGAATTCAACAATATTTATAATTAAGGCGTACCCCTTGAAGTCCTCTCGAAGCCCGTAGTTGTCCTAAAAGTGAAAAAATGAAATGCTGTAACAGCAACAATGTCACAAATTTTTACTAAATCGACTAAAGTGCCATTATTATTACTATTTACATTTTGAAATGCCATTCGTAAAGTAGGTCTCGTCACCACAACCTCTAAAGGTCGAATGTTATTCATGAAGTCAATATCATCTTGGCTGGTCGGCACAGGCGGTTGCGTTCCCGGACCGCTGGCGTCCCAGGCGGGGATGTTCATGTCAATTACCCCTGAAGATGACTTGGCTGCCGATGTTGTCGGTACATTTTGCCCGGAACTTGTGAAACTTGAGGCAGGTGATTGTACTGCTGTCGGAGTAACGGGCTCTTTTGCCTTTTCTACAGGCCGCTCTCTTCCTACCCAACCATTCTCTAAAATGTCAGCGGGCGAATGTTGACCTACCTCTCTAAGCGCACTTATTACACGGTCATAGCTATTAGATTTTATCTGTAGGCGATCGTAAAATGTTTTGTTCCTATTGAAAGGTTGACTTATGCAATTCTGTAAGAAAACAATTTTTTAGAAAATTTATTACGTGCGTACACTCCAAAAAATTTAAATTGTTAATTTACAAAAGTGTTCATTTCACTTACCAAATCTTCCACATCTCCATCACCAAGTAGGCCATATTCTATCAAAATTGCTATCAATAATTGGTCACCAGAGTTAGTGTCCTTCATAAGCTTAACTAAGTTCTTTTTAATATGCTCTCTTTGCCACTGCTCCATTTTTGCTTACTGGACACGTATCACCAAGTGCCTTCCAATTTAACGAGGCATTCGATTACTTTAAAATGATTATTTGATTGCTAAAAATTACAAATCTCACAAACTTTAGGTTTAGGCAAAACGGCACTGAAAAGGGCCACTAGCTATAAGCGACGTAGCCCTGACAAGCTGCTGCCTCAAGAGTGACTCTGTAATTCAGCAGTCTTGTCAGTTTTATCTGCTTCAGGATTTTCGCCTTATCTGTGATTTGAAGTGGCTTTATGGACATACTGGACCAACTTAAATTTACTTGTGACTAAAATATAACGGACCGGGATCATATATCATCCTTCTGCTTTGCAATCTCTATTCTAAACCGCTCTCCCTATCTGTAAAATTTTTATCAGTTGATTCACTTCTCTCATCACCCATTGCATTTAACTGATGCTAAATTTCAACCGACTCGGACCAATATTTACTTTTCCATAAATAAACGCTTACGTTATTTCTATATCTGCATTATTTGATTGGCTGTTTTGATTAATCAAATATTGCAAAAAATGACAATTTTTTTTTCAATTTTTTCCTGTATCAAATCCGGCCTGAGTTATTGTGGTATCGTATAACATTAAAATACCGAATTGCAGAATCTGCATTACTCATCCATTTTCAGTTTTCGCCTCTTCACATCCCGCATAAAGTTAGACTGATTAGTCATGTGCGGAAAAATTTTAGATTATGATACTCGCGGGCAATGTGACTGACCTCTTTACACTTCTTTCTTCTTTCAAACAATTATTTTTCACACTCCATAGACCCATCCATATTTTCAGCAATTTATCATATTTACCGTACTAAATATCTGTCGTCGTTTATCCGTAGGGTGTATAGTGGGCTGGGCAATGTGCAACTTCAAAATGCAATTTCTTGATAAACCTACCAATAAATAGTAATTAACTCTGTAGCTGCCAAGCAGATAACTTATTTTTGATGGAGTATGCCCATGCCCACTACATCAATTTTTATTTTTTTTCGTACTTCCTCTTTTTTTCATCCCCTATAGCTGATGAGTACTTGTAAACTTGTAATGCAGTCATTCATTTTCAGTCATAATTTATGCTAGTTTATTTTAGTTACATAACCTTACACTCTTTTCTCTCTGTTCCAGTTTGATGATTTTAATTATGGCATTTTTAGCCCGTTTCTCATTCCAAAATGAGTTTTCGCTAAGTGGCCGAAGAACCTATGTATCAAGTCCATCTTGTCTGCCCGCCAATTTAAAAAAAAATCCCATTTCTCCTGAATTATGCAGTTTACAGTAAAGCTGCGCCAATAACAACCTGAAACTTTCCCCGCAACGATACTTTTCTACACTGTTGTAACCTTTTTTTACCTGGCCTGGCCAGTTCTATTTCTCTTAATTAGTACCGGAACGAAATCCATCTCATTTCTACCTTTTTCCTTTCAATTCATATTTATGTACTTTACCTTACCACAACACAATTTGTACCTCTTTCCCTTCCTTATCAGCAGTAGCCAAATGGCCAAATACCTAAAACAATACAAAATAAAATAATATTATCAAACATCGTCCCCGAAAACGAAATTACCCGCGTTTAATTTTTTATGTGTGCATTGTTTGTTTCTTCATGCTGAGCTTTCAGCCTTTTTCACTCACCATTATATTATATTTTTTTGTAATCCCATTCTGAAAATAAATTCAGTTTTTAAGTTCATAATTAGGTGCATGTATTTTTTTCCTTTTTCTGTCATAAAGGCATCTGCCTGTTCTTGTTCTCGATGTATCCGATTTGTTCCGGCTGTAAGGATTTTTTGGTGCACGAGTTATGTAACGTTTTTTTCTTCACAAGTTTAATGTTTTTTCTTGTGCTCATGTAACGAAAAGGATACAATTAAAGTGATTAGCTTTACAGCTTCAGTTCACGATTTTTTTTTCTGAAGAAGGGGAAAAGAGGATAAAACGAAAGGTTACGCTTTACTGCGCTTCCCTCCGCTTGCCATTGCCACCAGATTAGCTTTACAGCTTCAGTTCACGATTATTTTTTTCTGAAGAAGGGGAAAAGAGGATAAAACGAAAGGTTACGCTTTACTGCGCTTCCCTCCGCTTGCCATTGCCACCAAACAGAGAAGTGGCAATGTCATCAAAGTGCAATACCATTTTTCTGGGAAGATGAAGAATGAAAAAAAAATTCTGCTTCTGGTTGTGGGTGGGGTGAAGAAGGTGTCGATAGTAAAAAAAATGGAGGTGGAGATGCTGATGCTGCTGCTCAGCATTTATTTTTTTTTAGTTTTTTTTGCCATTGTACCCCATTCTCGTTCATTTTTACAGTGTTTTCCTACACAAAAGGGAAGATAATAGGCCAGGATTGATTTTGTACACAGAGAACATAATAAAAGAAGGGGAATGAAATGAGAGGAAAAGAACACGGAGGGGGAGTATAAATTCTGCTGGGAGTATAATTTGCTCGTCCGTATCCTACTCAATTCATTGAGCATGATGAGCCCAAGCACATAAAAGGGAGTAATGATGAGTTAGTTGGATGACAAAAGGTACAATTATATTTTTTTCTGGGGCTGTTAGCTAACGGATGCAACACAGCTACCAAAAATTATTCATTCTGTTGGATGAACTTTAAAAAAAACTTAAAGGCACATAAAAAATATAAGAGTCCCGTACGGTTTCAGGTGAAATAAAGAACGTTTGCACCCTGTGAGCTGAAAAAAGAAGAAGATAAAATGGAGTGACAGCAGATGCCAAAAAAATGTTAAGAAGGGAAAAACGCTCTTTATTTCTAGTCACTGTTATATTATGGCTATGTTTGCACTATTTTATTGTTAGTCGTTGTAGCACTTGTAAAAATTGGAAGAGGAAGTGAGTTGCAAACTTGCAAAAGCGTAAACAAACTACATGTTTTCATGTTTAGTTAATCTGTTTCTTTACTTTTGCACGTTGTTTGCAGTTCTGTAGCTGTGGGAAAAGTGGGAAAAAATTGCCCTCTAAAAACGGAACTTTTCTCTCCAAAAACAGGCCCAACTATAGGTATGTATTTCTACTTGCTATGAGAATTTTTAGTTTTTGCTTACTTTTCTAGAAAAAAAAATTATACTTGAGTGGGGAAATCATTAGAAAAATAGAAAATGGAAGTAAGATTGGATGTTAGGAAGGGACGTGAGAAGTGAAAATGATCGTTTTTGTAATATTTACCAGAAACAATTTTCAAGAAAAAAAATTGTTCCCTGCTTTGCCCTGTTTTGAAACGACACACGTTCCGTTGTGGTCAGCGCTGTGGTGTAAGAGTTAGGAAAAGGCTTCCGCAATCCGCAGCCCGCATCCATTACAGAACCGATGCCGATGCGATAATACCCGATTTCCCCTACAATTAAGTTGTCAGCGATGATGATAGTGTCATTGTACAACTTTTCTTCAGGAATCGACAGCAAAAATAAAAAAATATCTAGCCTAGCCTACCACACGGCTATATGGAATTCTCATAGTGCCCCGTCCATACGGAAAGATCTCATTCGCGAAATGTTACCCACTTCATATTGGATATGGGACAAGAATTTTTTTTGAAAAGAATCCTATTAGATAAGATAAGCAATTATCGTTTTTTTTCACTACGCCTTTTTTTATTATCTTCCTCCCTGGCATTGGCATCTTTCCTCCGCTCCTCCACTTCTTCAAATTTTTCTTCTGCATAAGATCCCGTACGAAAGTGAACTGTGCAGAGTTACAGTATGACTTACATTTCGTTTTGTTTGTAAGAAAAGTTTTTTTTCTTTCTGAAAGAGCAATTGTGGCCTTTTTATTGTTAGACGAAAATATAATTGTGTTTGATAAGCAATGATAGAAGAGCATTGTAATCCGAGATTTGCGTTTGAAGAGGCAGCAAAATTGCGCGCATGTGTTAAGTTAAAAGATCTATTTTTTGTCTTCCTGTTACGCTCCTCTGTTTGCTAGTTTTGCGATGAGAGTCGAGTGCAAAGAATACAAAAAAATACTATTCCGTAATCCCTTTGTAGTAACTTTATGATGATGTAGAACAATAAATATATCACGGCATTCGAAGAAAACGTAAGAAAAAGCTACGTTCCTTACACACCTTTGGGAAGATCTCGTAAAAAGATCTTTTAAAAAATGCACCAATAAAAATAACAACACAGCTATAGAGCTTTAGAGCCAACGCAAGCAATAATGAGAGTCGAGTGCAAAGAATACAAAAAAATACTATTCCGTAATCCCTTTTGTAGTAACTTTATGATGATGTAGAACAATAAATATATCACGGTATATTCGAAAACGTAAGAAAAAACTACGTTCCTTACACACCTTTGGGAAGATCTCGTAAAAAGATCTTTTTAAAAAAATGCACCAATAAAAATAACAACACAGCTATAGAGCTTTAGAGCCAACGCAAGCAATAATTGCTTTCTTTAGCGGATTCTGAAAAGTGAGGAGTAAGTAGCGGGGATATAAAGCGATGTGCCTTGTTTGGTGCCTTCTTCTTTCTGCTTTTGACTGCACAGCATACAATTTTACAGTATTTTTACAAATTATTTTTCTTTTCGTGCGATACTCTTTCAGGAGAGGAATTTGTTACAAAAATGGAGTAGCCGTTAAAGTAATTAGTGTAATTTTGTAGAATATTTAAGGGAGTCGGTCATAGGTCAAGCTATAATTAAATAGAAGCTATCATTAGAAATATCTCAAGGTCAGNTTGTTACAAAAATGGAGTAGCCGTTAAAGTAATTAGTGTAATTTTGTAGAATATTTAAGGGAGTCGGTCATAGGTCAAGCTATAATTAAATAGAAGCTATCATTAGAAATATCTCAAGGTCAGGATGATAGCGGTGATGGGAAGGCGCGGTATTTTATGAATGAACTTATGCTAAAATGAAATGGTACATGATTTTTAAAAAGGATCTTTTCCCATCTTTAGCAATGATATTGCCAATAATAATAATCATAACAATAACTTATTACTAAAAAGATGGTTTAATGCTTTATTTCTTCGAAATGTATGCCACTTTCGACAAAAAATGTAAAACTAGTAGTTTTACACTGGGGAACACGCCAATTACGTGTAATCCTTTGCTAAATGCTTTTTATTATGCAACTTTAAAAATCAAGTAATGTAATTATTATATAAACATTTTTATTGCTAGAAGAGAAGTCGTAATTTTGTAGTTGCTTTTCAATTTGTTAACATAAAACGGAGATGAGAAGGAACCTTACTCTCAGAGTGACAGTGAACCGGAAATCTATTTGCTCGATGTAATTGGCGTTTGGAGGAGCAGCTTTTAGAAAAAAATTGGAATTGCAGGGATGACGAGGCAAAGGAATTTCTTTTCTAGTCAGGTTTTTCATGTGTGTATTTTTTAGAATTTTTTGTGAAGGAAAATCTCGCATGAGCTACTACCATTTCCCCACAGAATAGAGAGAAGAGATGAATACTGGTTAATAATGAAGCTATGAAGGTAGCAAATAATAACGTCATCATTACCATTATCCTTCATAATGGATTCGTTTCGTTGCGGTAATAAAATTAGGGGAGCTGGTAAAAAGGTAAGGTGCACCAAAGGGGACCTTCTGAACTGCACTTTTAATGGAGTTATTTTAGCTATTTTAGTTATTTTCTTTGCTTAGCTCTCCACGCTTCAAGTTTTTCACCAGTTCCCCACTGCCTGACTTATAGCGGAGAGAATGCAAATATCTTCAGTGAAATATATTTCAAGCAACCCTGAGCAATTCTTGCATTTTTACTAGAGCTATTTGTAGTATTTTTTGTCGGTGTAGCCATAAATTACTTATTGCCACTGACACTTTGCCGCAACAACCACCCCACCCCAGAACTGTCTGGGTGTAGAATGTAGCGGAATCGGTTTTTTGGTGTGGAATGTGGATAATGCAAAAGTTAAATAGAAAAATTTGCCATTAAGAAGAAAAGAGTCTCTTCAAAGACTAGATTAACTTGACTGGGGCAGACATATGAACGGCAGCTTTATATCTTCATAATCTAACCTAATTTTTTAGTGGGAAAAGAGTAAAGGAGGGAGCATCTGATATGACGGTGAAGAAGATGATGAAGATTTAAAGTGCATGATCAAAAATCATCATCTTCACCCGATTCTCCCACGCTGACTTACCCAAACAAATAGTGCACTCCTTTAACGGAAAAATAGAAACGGGATAATGAGCCACAAAAGGTAATTTTTCTTTAAAAATTACAGAAAAAGTCAAAAGGAAGAGAAATGAACTTATTTAAAATAATGTCTCATAATCATAATGTCCTAATCGTGACGGCTGTGGTGATGTGGACAGCTTCAGTTGATGAGCAATTTTCATGCAAAGTCGCACAGGTACAGAATACTATATTGCAGCGAAAATCTATGCTTTCTCTGTTGTGCCGCGTAGAATACTTCCTTTGAAGTATATTTTTTTGCAAAAGTGCATTTAGCTCAAAAAAATTTTCTTTGCCTAAATATGAATGAGCACAGGTAATAATCATCATAAAATCCCATCATAATTTATTTGGTGTGAGGTGCTTTTAGCACAGGGTACAGCTGACCTTAATTTCTGAAGCTAAAATATATACATTTAGGTAGCAAAAAATGAGGTTTTCAATTAGCTTTTACGATACCCCTTGCTGCCACCATCAACATATTTTTTTGATTACAACTTATCCACCTACACATAAAGAAAGTATGTCTGAAAATGTGATGAGCTGTACAAGAACTTTAAAAAAAATGAAATCGGCTTGGATAAGATCTCGGGTAGTATGATGATGAATGAAACGTGGCGCTGATAGTCCAATTGATATTACTTCCATTTTTTATAGGAAGAAGGATGAAGGATATCTGCCAACTAGCAAAAAATAAGCATATAACGCTTCCCATATAAATACAATTACAATTTACAATTACATATTATCTCCTCTGAAAAAAAAAAGATCCCCACTCAGATTTTTAGAGAGATCTGTGTAAAAAGGGTTCACTAATCTAATGCACTATACCGCAAGCAGGAATAAAATAAAATCCCTGAAAGGAAAACAACAACAATGGACACGAAACAACAATCCGCATGCATTTTTTAAAAAGATTTTTCAAAGCTGATAAACGACTTGCGTAGTACTCTGTTAAAAAGCAGATAAGGCAAAGTGACCTTATAAACTTAAACTACAAACATAGTTAGATTACGTCCGATACCGTAGAATTTTACTGAGACTGGTGGAGTCGTCCGTCAGTGATTCTGCTTCTGCTCCATTATCATGTATGAAATGGACAGCAAGCTAAAAAGCACAGAGGCAAGGACATGCGCCGAGTCAAAAAGTTAAATAGCATTAATACGAATCGCACATTAAACTAAAATGAAATGAATGCATTTTTACAGAGTGAAAAAAAAATTTGCAAGCGGATGTTTGCAGTTGTGAGCTGTCTACTAATTTCATTTACTTTCACAGCTCGTTATATATTATCTACGATTTAGCGTGATTATGCCCACTTTTTAAATTACCCTTAATAAGAAAGTGTCAACAGGAGAGATGTTTTTAGCGTCATATCACTCCGCTCACCGCAAGCAAAAGAAGAGCGAACTGTGATAAAGTTCGTCACAGTTCGTTATAGCCACTGTGCCCATTCTGCCCTTCTTTCCGTTTGTCAGCCGTGTTCTATGCTAATGAAGTGAATAAGGTGAGTTATTTGCGAAAAACTGCCCCATCCTATGTATATCTCCTATCTACAAAACGACAAAAACTCATAAAAGGGAAGTAGAAAACTAAAGCTAAAAAAAGCCAATCCGTTTTTTTGCTCTGCTTTCAGCTTTCATTCTTGCAAAAAATCAGAAGTCCCAGACAGAAAATCAGAAATGACTATGTCATGAAACGAAGCTATCCCTACTCCCACTTCATAATAATTTTTTTTGTGCTGCCTCAGGCATCTTTTTCCTGACTCGTTTCCTTTTCACACGCAACATACAGGTAATAGCCAAAAATAATATGCAATACCAGTACCAGTGCCAGGTATACACATTTACATAGGTTTTTGAGCTGAGCTGATGCTAATAAAACTACGTTAATTCTTGCAGTGTTCTTCTCATCCCCCAACAACCCTCTCCTGCTCCACGAGCACACAGGCAGAGGAATAAACTACGTTTTTTACTGTAGATTTCTACGTGCTTTGTTACCTGTCGGATAGTAACATGGACTGAGTTTGATTGAGCAACCCTTCACTGTTGCGTTTGGAACGTGGATGGTATTATGCATAAAAGATAAACCACCGCAGACTTCAGTTTTCAGTACCAGTGCCTGCTACGGCTACCAACTACCACCTACACACAGATTGAAACCACCTGTTCCTCCGATTTTTGCAATAACAGTAAGTCCTGCTCAATTCTAAGTTTAGTGTCATTCTGAAGCAGGGACTAAACATTTTTCAGTTTTAGAGTTGTTTTCGACCGAGATAAACCCAAAAAAACAAGAAGACTGTTGAAGAAAAAAAATGGTTTAGACATTAGAAAGAAAAGGAGATTTAATGATTGCATGAACATTAAGCCTTTTCACACCTCTTTTTGCTTTGTTCCGCGATCCAAATGATCGGACGACGAGAGTTTACCGTGGTTTGGTTTTAGCATTGGCAATTCACTGTGCCTGTTTTTTGCGTGTCTAACGAACGCTTTTTTGTGGTGGTTTCGGATAAAAATCTGATCTAATTGTTGGGTTAAGTTTCAAAAAATTAATAAATTTTGAAGAAGAGGCTTCGAAGAAGAGTCGTGCTTGCGTTCTATATAGACAAAGTGACAGCAGCGACAAAAGTTTCTTTAAGGTTGGCGTACCAAACTAAAATTTTCCATTCGCCAGTGCATCAGCATCATTTTGTGGAAAAGGAGGCGAGAACGAAGGTAACTCACCTACATTTTCTCATTAAAAGCTATAATAAAAGCTAAATAGGGTAATAAACCGATTTCTTCAAGAAAAAAAGACAATCGTGAAGGAATTATAAGGGACTGTGACCAAAATTAAAAATCCATTTTCTCGGCTAAATCTTTCAACCTTGAACGATACACCCTACAATTGGCAATTGCATGCATCCTCTTTTTTTATTATTAAAAGTAGTTTTTAACCTAGTAAAGAGCGGATTCGAATTGGTTTTGACAAAAAACGCATTTTATAAAATGCATGTAAACCATTTTCAGCTCTGACCTAATTTCGTGAATGGTCTATTATCGAAAAAAAAAGAGTTTTTACTTGCGTTCCAACAATCTAAATTAAGTTAACTACCTGAACTACTAGTAAAATGGTAAATGGTATGGTAATTGCTTTAAAATTTTGATCGTCTACTCCTTACGAACGCCTCTACATGTGTTTGGTTTGTAATTTTGCAGCAATTCCAACATTTTTAGACTAATGCTCCAAATTTTAACATTCATACAAATTACTTAACCGATTATCATTAGCGCCAACTGAAACTGAAACTGCGTAAAAATCATTTACCTCAGCCCGTGTTTTCACAGAAACTAGACCAAAACAGAGAAAATTTTCTGGCAGGAAGTAGGAAAAAACTACGCCAGTTCTATTTTTTTCAATTTCGTAGTCACTCTAAACGCTGTCGGCCATTAATCAATTTTGCATCTTGCAGTTTTGCACTTCTACTGCGGTTTTTCCTCACAGATAGGAATGTGCTAAAGTGCGTGAAATCATTTAACTTCAAATCGAGTTTTAATACAGATCGTTTAGCGAAACCCACTTTACTTAAATTGAATACAAATTTGTAGGCTCTCAAAAGAAATTTGAACTATTCGAGGAATCTTCTTTTTTGTAGGAGATTTGCATAGAAAACAATGCGAATTATTTATGAACGAAGTAAAGAATTTTGCTATGCACGCATGTTTTTCGTTTTTTGTGATAAAAAACTTTAACGATCCTCTTTTTCTAGAACAGAGGGAGATGGTAATTAGGCAGTCATCTCATTTATAGGTACATTACTGCACAGCCATCCGTCTAGTCCACTTTTTTTTACTTCGGTTTTGGCTTCAAAAACCCGCGCACTATATTCCTCACCACTCATCCACCACCATAGTACCACCCAATTCAATCATTTTTCTCCGCACACCTCCTCTCCTCTCTGAAAATATATATTTTTTTCGTATATTTATCCGTAAATGTTTTTACCCATTCATTGCATTTTCCTATAATATATTTTTCGCTTGAAAGACTCACCTAATGAGATCCTTTTTTTGCCTTCCTCCCGAGAAAATAATAAAAAGCTATCTCCCAAATCTAAAAACTTAATCTGTTCTGCTCGAATATAAAGTGAAGTGAGAAGAAAATGGTTTGATTTTTGCTTGCTACATTTTCCCCTATATTACTGCATATCAGTATGTGCCTACTTCTCACGTAACTTTTTTTCATACATCTTGGAAAAAACTCCTATTTACTTACTCAACCAGTAGTCGACTTCGAAAATATATTTTTTTTCGAGTAAAAAAGGATTTTTTTTTCACATATCCCTTCACCAAGTTAGGTAGCTTATGCAATCCGTTCCCAATCCTGTGCCTTCTGTTTTCCCATTAAAACCCCATATATTTTGCTTTCCCTTTACTAATCATCTTTTATTTTGCAATATATTTGCGATGTGTGCTGTGGTGTAAGGGAAAATCTATTTAGGTATGTTGCGCAAACTATAAAAAAATCAGAGTCTTTCTAGCTAAATAAAAACTGCTTATCGTCCTAAACCATTATTATCCTCTCATCTTTCCTTATGAAAATGATGCTTTTGGATTGTGTTAGTTAAGTAAAAGATTTATTTTCAGAAAAAAAATTTCGCCATGCGAAATGGTATTGTTTTGTTACACGTAGGGCACGCACACAGTGCAGTTTTTTTGTGATGCGTTTTCAATTTGGATTTCATTTCTTTGCATTTATTCCCGAGTAGCCCATCGCATCTTACTAACAGCTAATCTCCTCCTAGTGTCGGACAATAAATGATGAGCAAATATTCACTGATTCACTCTACATCCATTTCTGTTTGTCGTTATTAAACAGAGTTCTGTTCTTGCATTGTACAGTACATTGTTTAGTGTAGTGTGGGATTTATTATGTCCTAATGGTCTTCTATTTGTAACACCATAATTTTTGCAGTGAGGGGACCTTCCAAAAAAGGAGGCATCCATTTCGTCATCGTCGCCATCATGAAGGCTGAAGGGAGCCTCCTAACAGTGACTAACTCGGCAGCGCCATC
>JAHZND010002567.1:0-13675 GCA_027744115.1 Acrocyrtus sp. NNG-2020
TGCAATTCGGAAGACTTGGGGGAGATCTGTCCGGAATTATAAAAACTGGTCTGTCCGACTAGTTTTTCTCACGGGAGATTTAAATTTAAAAAATACGAGTGAAATAGATTTACTGGAAGAACGAATGTTGGATGAGGAGTATAGGCAATACGGGGACATCATCACTGGGAATTTTGTAGACACTTACAGGTAAATTTTTGACATTGGAAAATTGTAATATTTTCATCAGCGTTAACAAAAAAAATTTCACTTGTCAACAGGAACATGACCTACAAACACATGATGGGCTACAAATGGATTTTGGAGTATTGTCCAAACGCTTCTTTTGTCCTTGTAGTTGAGTATGACATATTCGTCGATGTTTTTCAATTTATCGATATGCGAATTAATGCTACTGCTGATGCGGCCCCATCTGGCATAGATGCAGATATTTATTGCAATGCCTTTGTTAAATCTTTTCCTGTCCGTGAGAAGGACCACTACTGGTATGTTACGAAGGATGAGTGGCCGGACGATACCTACCCGGATTATTGTCTGGCATGGCTTTACGGTGAATTAAAGTCAATTTATTATTAACTGCTGAATATTTATTTGTTTAACTTTTCATTTAATTTTAATTTATTATTAATTTCCAAATAAATAAAATGCATCAGGAATAACGGTGAAATGGATAGAGAGAATGTACCTGATGAGCTACCGTACTAAATTCTTTTGGCTGGACGATGTATTTACTGGGATTTTAATGAGTCACGCGAGTAGCTTCTATAAAGATGCGCCTCAAATCGAACCAATTGAATATTTGTTTACCGATAACAAAAAGGACTATCGAAATATGTGCGCGAATAGTTCTGAAAATTATCAAATTTTATCGAATGCTGAGAGAAAATTCGGCTCTGTTGTGTTAATGGATTGGGTCAGCGCTGATGTGTATAAAATGGAAATGGAATGCTTATGGAGGAAAGTTTTACTGGATAGAAATATGAGTACGACATTTTAAATTTATATGCAATAATTTGTATGAAAAATGTATTTGCAAATATGTTTGTGTTATTTCATCAATTTTCGTTAAAATATTAAATGTTAATTCCGAAGTGGTTAAAGTTCAAAATTTATTTTACTCAAAGCATAATAGATAATTGCACATGCACATTCTCGATATCTGATGACGTGAGAAGAAATTTAATATTCAAGCAAAGATTTCAATCCTGATATTGATCTTGGCTGAAAATTAGTCTGTCACAATTTCATTCTTCACTTTTCAATTAGGTATCCCCAAACAACTGTTTGCTGGGAGTACAATTTGTTGAAGACTAATTTACTTCACCCAATCAATCTGAACCTCCTTTTATTTATTACAGACACAATTATAATTTTGCTCAAACTACTTCAAAAAAAATTTCGCAACAATGAAACCAAAATGGAATCATTCAGAACCTTGCCCAATAACCAAACTAACCAATCCCCTTGTCATCTTTTTGGTGACGTCTGGGGTTGACTGTAAATGTAAAACAGAGCCAGAAATCTGGGATAAAAATCGACAACTTTTTCTGTCATTCATCATCCTTGAAGAGCGACTCCAAATTCATATTTAGATCACACTAAAATTAGTACTTTAATTGCACATTGCCTCTGGAGCTTGCGAACTTTTGCGGTGTGTGCGGCACATGCTCTACAGCGCCCAGACAGAAAATGGTCACAGCTCAAAACCACCTCGAAGCTTTGTCGTGAGTCAAATCCAATTTAAAAAAGCAAACAAAGCAAGGTATCATCCAAAAATGTCTGGAAGACTGAATGGACTAAAAGCGATCAAAATGAAAGGATGCCCTATTTTAAACAAACATGAAACCTGGCATTTGATCTGTCAGCATCACAACACTTCAACCTTTATTTTAGCCTATCTACCTATAAACTTACACAGAATTCAACAAGCTAATTAAATTTGACTGAAATTAAAAGTGACAGACACACAAATGTCCTTCCCACGAGGCGGATTCATTACATTGCATTATGCAGATTTTTATTTACATTGATTAAGTACCTACTAGAGAGGGAAAAGGGGAGCAATTAAAAGTGAATTTAAACAGAACATGCCTCCGTCATAGGAAATTATGAGGTCCTGCAGACTCACAGGCACTACCTCTGCTGTCATTGTCATCGCTCTTATCTCAGCAAACGAACTTGTTAACAAACTGCAGTTTTTATAATGGGAGGTGCTGCTGCTGCGGTGGGTTGTTGGTTTCAGGTGTTCAAAAACTGATCTAGATTCTGTTTGCTCTCAGGTACCTAGAGCAAAATGCGGAGGAATGCAGTTAATAAAGGGAAGGAGAGGCAAGGTAACGTTCAACGTTTCGCACACTCGAGGAGTAAAGGCCCCTTCTTCACACAAAAAAAAACAAAATAAAAATTCAATTTTTAAGGTTATTATGCAAGCACGGAGGCGAAACATAGAATTAAAATGCAGTGCATTTCTCTTTCTTCATTCCTATCGTAAACTGGTAGCTTTTGTAAAAAAAAACTCGTGCCTTTGCTCCTCCACTATAACAATGAGTGAGTTATTTTGTTTCGATAGAACAGGAATAAAATATGCGTTTTTTTGCGGAGTAAAATTACTACACTTTTTTTTGTTAAAAAAGGATAGTAATCAGACTAAAAGTTGTGAAATAAAGTTGTAATAATAATAAATAATGACTATTAGAACTGCGGTGGTTTATGGCGCAGTCAGCAGCTGTCACCGTCTCACAGTTAAAGAGTTTATTAAATGAAGTTAAACACTGTTCGCTGTTTGAGTACAGTTGTAAATCTTTGTTGGGTTAGCGCAAAAGGATGACATGATTTTTCTGAGCATGAACTCATGAAATGTTGTCAATTGACACTTTTAGCAGGTTCCTCTTTGCAATTACCTCTGAGATGTAGGTAGATCATTTCAGTCAGAGGTAGGAGCAGCAGAGCATTTTTCTGTATGTAACCTGGTTTGTACATGGATAAAAATGCGGTTAATAACGAGGTTTCATAGCAAATCAAATATTAATTTACGATTTAGTAATTAGCCAGAGATACCTTTTGTCAAAAGAGTTTAAAAGCGTTTCCTCCTTTTTTGAATTTTTATTGCTTCCGACAATCCCGATAACGTGCCTGTTATTTTTTAGGTTTACGGTTTTCAGATATCAGCAAGACCATCAGACTGAAACTATTTATCCTCTCAAATGCTATTATTTAGGCAGTTAATGCGGCTTCAGTTGGTGGTCGCACTCGTGGTCGCACCAACACTTTTTGAATTGGGAATCCACTCTGACGATAGGCAACACGTGCTAAATAGTGGTTGCTGCTATGCTTGCTGCTAATTCCGTACTACTAAAAATAGGAAATATGAGACTCATGCTGACGTGCGCGCTCTTTATTTGCCTAATTATACCCCAAACAATTTTAGGGAAACCTCAATTAAACCGGGCTAGCTTTCTTCAAAATACTTTTAGAAAAATTACAGCCTATTCGTTTTCAATTGACGGATGATGGGACGACTGCGACTCCTTCCTAGAACTTAAGTGAACTAGGTACCTGTTTGCAACCACTAAAAAAATTGCACGCAGCTCACTGCTAAAAAGCTCCTGCCATGCAAAATGCAACAAAAGCAATTCATATTTTGGCAACCTACACCGTAACGAAAATATATCACACGTTTGTAAATTATTTGTCAATTCGTATTATGTTTATCACGTAATATGACATTAAGTGCGATTACTGTGTATTCTAGATGTAGCTCTGTGGTACAACAGCTACTACACCACCTATCCTAACAACACGTCCTTTTGTTACATATTTTAAAAATAAAAAAATATTCATTACAATTACATAATCCAACTAGACCCAGCCACTGCACTGCCGTATTGTTATAATGAGCAAAAAGAGTGCAAAGTTGCAGTTTGAGCTTACTATCGATATACTGAAAAATGAAAAAATTTTAAACTCAGTGGCAGCTCATAGTACAACTTCATGAGAAATTATGATAATGAGAGAATGACTAAAAACTGAAAATAAAAATTCCTGTCCTTATAGCTCAAAAAGTTAAGACATTGTCGCTGGCGCTTCCCCCGCCCCGCTTAGAGCTGCGCTTCTATTGTGCATCTAGCAAAAGTGGGAAAAGATCCATTTCGCTGATAAACTCATTTACAGCTCTTACAATTAGAGTGGGATTGCATAAAAGCACAATGGGCTGATTAAGATAAATCTCGCTTGTACTTGGTAGTTGGTGCTCGCTAAGAAAAAAAAGTGTATCTGTAAATAATGCAATATTGAATAAACAGATTGCAATTTTTTAAGTACTTACTCCTGTTATACTTTTGTCATTTGATTTCAAGAAAAAGTTATTGCATTGTAGTTGGTCAAGTCATTAGTCACTCAGTTACAGCCACATTCATAATTCTCTTATCAACGGAGTGTCATACCTAAATTTTTTTGCACTTTGCTGCATATCGGATTGCGCAAAAATGTTAAATTGTAATGGGACATTAGGGAATCTGATCAATCTCTTGTTTTTGTATCATCAAGTGACAAGAGACTGCGGCTCATTGACGTTACTGCTGACTGAAGACTGAAGGTGCTTGCTAAGAGTGCAGTGCCGGTGGCGCTCTTCCCTTTTCGATGATGTGTGTGATTGGACGGAGGCAATAAATGCACTAGAACTACATAATCGCTTTTTTATTTCAGCCAAGTCACTTGGGGTGAGGTGTTTGCCTTTTCTTGTGCTTGATAAGCCCTTTTTGCACTTTGCACGTGACCGAGTTATTCGCATAAAGTTTTTTTTAAAAGAAAAAAGGGAATCTTCTCCTGAAGCACTTTTGTTTACGCGTACACAAAACTGAGAAGATTGTAAAGGAACGAGTTGATTAGTATAAAAGCTTTCTGGGTCGGTGGATTATGGTCACATTAAACAACGAGCTTTGGTCAATTAACCATCTTACCGTACAATCTGTTGGAAATTTGTGAAAAGTTTTTATCGGGGCGTTTACTTTGTTTGCTAATCTGAAAAAAATACATCAACAACATGAATCCAGCCGTATCGGTGAGAAGAACTAATTAATTTTTTTTCGTTCGGTAATATTTTTTACAGTGAAGTGTAGCTCATTAAAGAAGAGAGAGTGAAAACCAAATTTTTGTATATTTTTATCCAGCTTTTTGGACTCGTCGTGCTCATTTCCATGTCACTCCTCGTAAACGGAGGTCATCATGGTGTAGTCGACGACGAAATCTGGACTCACGTTTTCAAGGTGCTGAGTGACACAGAACACGGAAAGAAAGTGATTGTCTCCCATCCAGAGCCGGCGCATTTGGTAGATGCGTACACGAAAGTGTACCATCATGAGCCATTCGGTTACCGAGATCCTTATCATCATCACCACCACCTTCACGCCGCTCCAATAGCTCCTCTTTTCCATGGACCTCATCATGTCCACGCCCACCCACTTCCTCTTCATCATCATCATCATGCCCCACCACCACCTCCACCACATGTTCATCTCCACGGTCCAGAGCCCGTTTTCAGGGTGCCCCTCCCAGTTCCTGCCGTCCTGGACACTTACGGCCCACCACATTTGCACAGGCACCATAAAAAGTGAACTAGATCCAGTTTAATTTAAATTTTTTTAAATAAAAAATTGTTCTTGTGTAGTCGTTTAGTAGTCTTTTTTTAGAAAAAAATTTAAGCTAATTTTTGTACTAACGCCACTACGCTTTTTATTGTTTATTAGGAAAATATTTTTTTCTATTTATGTGCCAACAGGAAATGTTCTACCTTATTATTGTATACCTTTTAGATTCGCAGGATAAGATGTTACGATGTAGGTGCTATGATGAGCTATTAAGTTTGTTCCATTTTATTGAAATGCAATAATAGACTAATAAAGGCAATGCGCCAGTGAATTCTGTCAGCAACAAAAAACTAAAAATATCTAGATGAGTTCTATAAAAGTGACATGATGTGCGATTCCTTTTTAGATGGAGTGCCGCATTAGTCTTGTTCTTGTTTGGTGATCATTTGTCTCTCGCAATTTGAAGTTTGCTGGGATTCGATTTGCACTTCCCTTATTACAAAATGCAATCTTGCGCTGCTCTAATTTCTAAAAGTTGATTGCCCACATATCAAATATTGTCCATGCCTACTCGTAAAAATGTAAAGTGGATGTGGGTGCATATGGTGCAGTCAGAAAGGTGTGTTGATGTGGTCATCCTCAGAACATTGCACTTAACACAAAAAGTGTTAGGTAATAGAAAACTAGCCACAACAATTCGCCTAAATTAATTACACTTTGTAGACTGAAAATAACTCTAGCTAATTAAAAAACTAGATTTGATTAGAGCTCTTGTAATTATGTAATTACAAATTCCACTGGGAGTGTACAAAAAGTTGTGCGCGTCTGAAGAGCGAGTTTTTTTGTTGATGCGTGACTCTGCAAGAATTCGCGACAAGTTTTGCTATGCAATACTTTTAAAAAGATTCTATCAATTTGAATATTGGCAATTGAATGAATGATGAGTGAAGTATAATTTAAGGTTGAGTGATTTACTGAGGATAGGGTCAAGGTGTGCATGAGAGATATAAGGATCGCTTCAGTTGTGAGGAGTAGAGCGTGAGTTTTGATTGTTCAAGTGTCACAGACAGCATTTACATCGATTTCAAGATGGTACTTGGGTTTTGCATTGCATATTTATTCAGTAAAACAATCCTGCTTAAATAATTATGGAACAAATGAATGAGACAAGAGTTGTTTGTTTATAGTACATATGGCTGACTTCAAAAGTTGGTTGATGAAACGGTGATGACATGTTTTTAGCATTCTCGTAAATTAAGTTTTTTTAGATGTGAGTCCGTGTTTTTGTAGAATGGCCTCTGAGCTAGTATTATCCTGTCATGTTTTGGTGATCCTTCTCTTTTAGTGGATTCCTTAGCGTCCGTAGCCGCCTCCACCACCTCCGCCTTGGTTGTACCCACCTCCGCCACCTCCACCTCCACCCCCACTGTATCCACCGCCACCACCTCCGCTTGTGCTAGAGAAGCTACCGACAAGTTGAGCCTTTTTCGGGCTGTCTAATTGAGCACCACCGCCACCACCACCTCCTCCTGGGGCACCATATCCTGAAGATGGAGGTGCTCCATATTGTCCACCACCTCCTCCACCCTGATTATATCCTCCTCCGCCACCTCCACCTCCTCCCTGCTGGCTTAAAACTTGGGCAACTTGAGCAAGTAGAGCATCATCTACAATTCCTTGGCTGGATGGCCCCTCCGAAAACTGCGCTGGTTGATAGTTGTTCGATTCCTGCACTGGCTAACCCAGCAACTCCAATGACTAGCGCTGTCACCACCTTCAAGAATAAGAAACTTGATTAATAAAATTTCAAAAACTTTCCACTCCCTCACCATTTAAATTTCTACTTTTTATCTCCAAAGAAAACTTACGAATCCTTTCATTTTTTCAGCTCTTTCCTTGAAAACTTTATCCCTTCAGTAAAAATTGACGATAATGAGTCCGCACCACGACCTAAATTGACTCAGGCCATGTGCTGCTCATCTCCCTTTTTATATAAACCCCGCTCAGCTCCTTATCACTGCAACACTTTTCCATTTTAAATCCCTTCGTCTCTTTCTATTTTTCAAACGACTTTATCCTCCCTTGTCACTGTATAAATGGCCTGAAATTGCATATATAAAGTTATTATCACTCTCAAAGGTACTCCTTCACTCACCCATTTTGCACACACATGAGCCCAGTATGAGCCTTCTTCATCACCCTCAGCCTACACTGCGCAAACACGCTAATTTGACTACCATCTCCATTCATCTTCCCTGCAAAAAAACGAAGGGCCAACATCAACAAACTCAACTCCCAACGCTAAAATACATTTTCTATTATTATTACGTTATATCACAATGAAAAAATGATAATAATGACCAATTTTATTTTCTATAAAAAAATATAATGCAACATGACGAACAAATTGATAACAATCCTTCGACCATCTCCTTTTAAGCTTAAATTCATGCGAGAGAAAAAAAACTACTTCTATTTTTTGCTCCTGTATGTGTCTCTGCTCATCATTACCACTTATTTATTTTTTTAGACAAAGCTCGCCAGAGTTCTCCTAGCTAAAAACCTTGCATTAAGCATAACTCTTTTTTTTACGTCTAGAACGGTGATGATGAAGTTGTGAGATTTTGCAACAAAAGAAAAATGTGAATTGAGCAGGTGGCAATGATGTGATGACGATCATCATTCTTTTTTTTATTATAATAAGACTCAGCTTGGACTTAAAGGCACCTAGATAAAGTGGAGATAGTGTATTTTTAAAAAAAAAGTTACGCGACTTCTTACGTTATAGCCCTTTGTGACAGAAGAATTGAATAAAAAATGATAATAGTGTTTGGCTGATGGTGAGCTGAACTAGGACGAGGATGTATGAAAATGAAAAAAAACTGGGTATATCTCATTTGCTACGGAGGAGAGGAGTAGTGAGTACATAGTAGTAAAAAAATTGTATTTTAACGGCAGAGATTTTAAGTCAATGACCAACTAAGATGAGCGCAGAGTGTTTTTTCCATTGTCAAATTTTTTATTATTAAATTAATGAATTGCATACTTGCATCCCGTGCGGCTTATCTTGCAAAAAAATAACGCTTTTATTAAAGGATATTTTTTATCTGTAAATTTTTTTACCCAAGCACACAGCACCCACACCACACCGTTCCTTTCTGATGCGGCCTTAATGCGCACACTTTGTGTTACCTGCAGTTAATCCCACAGAAAAAATGGAGACTAAAAAAATCATGAAAGGGAAATGAAACTGCAGCCAAGCCAGCCATTCTTTAAAGTTGTATACATTTTTTGGGTTTTTTTTGAAAAGAGACATTAAGCTCGGCGTACTTTTAGCCTTTCACTTAAGGAAAAGATGAGCATAGTTGTATTTATATGAAGGGAGCACTTTAAAAAAAAGACTTTTTTTTGGAGTGGAGATGGAAGATGGCACAATATGGCTTCGTTCTCAGCACCAGATCACGAAATATATATGCTTTAGGACGGCTTTACATGCATTTTGCATTCCATTTTTCTAAACTGATATAGCCCATTTCACATCTACATCCAGTAAGCACAATACAAATGCACGGGAATTGAAACCGTTTTATTTTCACTATCTATCCTGGAACGCAGCAATCCATATAAAAAAATGGTACGCGTACGGAGAAAAGGGAAGGCATACATAGTGCTCTGGTCGTATATACATTTTTTACCTAGCACCGTTCCTTTTTTCTTCCTTTCCCTGACAGGATTTTTATCCAGTCCATTTGATATTGTTTGCATGCTACAACAATATCGCATCGTCTTATTCTCACTCTTCCAGGCTTCAGCCTTATTTTTCCTCCTTTCCTCTGAGAACGAAACGTGTGTGATATTCCGATCGATACCTAGACATAGCCAGCCCATCCATATCACAAGTTCCAGACATGCCCTTCCAGCAGCACTCCACAGCTTTACTGGAGCTTTCCCCTTGTCGTAATAATTCGGAGAAAAAAAATTTCTGTTACATGTGCACATTCACATAGAAAATACGGCTGTGTACTTACCTACAAGTTACATTTTCGGTATTGCCTCCATTCCTTAGCTCCGTTCCTCCTGTACACTTTCCGTGCTATATTTTGACAGATACGCCGAGGAAAAATGCTCGGGATGGATAACTTTGTACATGGAATAATAATGCATTAAATTGTACTGCTGCTCTTGCTATACCTACTTTTTCTGGAGGATGGAGGAAGGAGTGAGTGAACCTGTAGAAAAGAGTCTGGCCTGTCAGTGTTAGTCAGATTCTTTTTCCGAATGGGTCTCAGAGAGAAAGTTGTCGTGAGGGCTGTTATTTTCTAACGGGATACTGATATTCATCCTTTCAATGGTGATGGAGTGAGATAAAAAAATATCTTTTTTGATTCCGTTTTTTGGAGCTGAAACGATGCCCGTTGTACGAAAGTGAGAGTTTATATACCGATGCGTAGTGAGAGTGAGAGTGTGTACTTTTATACGTGCTTTCGGTAGCACTATTTCGCTATCGAAAATTCACTTTTTTGATACTTTTTCAAATACAATTTGTATAATTTTTTTTAGAAAGAAGAAAAAAGTAGTATCTGATTTTCCTGCTCTCCGAGAGGAGAGCACTACGGATGGAATGAAAGTGGAGTGATCTGTCAGAGAATGTTAGGAAAAGGAGATAAAAGCGGGGAGAGTGAAGTGGCATGCAATTAACTTTCTGCTGCTGTTTACAATGCAAAAAATGAATTATGCGGGTATGGACTTAACTCTTTAACTTGTAAATCAGTGATACTTTTACTGTACAGTTAAGTGTGGGTGTACTGGACGAACATAGATTTTGTGTTTTAGAGCTGAAGCGTGCTCCAGTGTAATGCCTAAGTTAAGCCGGCACAATTTATCGAATTTTAATAAGCACAGATCACCTCTATTTTGCGAATGACAGACAAAGAGGCAGAGTAGATTGCAGTATTAAGTGCATTATAAGTAAAGTTTGACAAAAATACAAAATTTGCACATTGTGTAACAAATCACAGCAGTTTAGTATACAATTCAGCAGAGTTACTTTATCAAGAAGATCCATCCCACAATTGTGAATTATAAATTTCAACTGAAAGTAAATCGTGTTGGGTTCAAGTTACTAAAAAGGCAATTAGAGCAGGAAGGGATTTGTTTAAAAAATTTAAAATGACTAAAACTGTGAAAGAAATGAAGCTCAAGTAGCACAAACTGAATGAGTTGCGTGTGAAATAATAAGTATCTGATTGATATCCTTTTGCGTACATATCGAAATAATTTTATTTCCACGATGCATTCCACTCTCAGGATGAGTCCAGTTGTGCTAGTTATAGTTTTTGTGCTGACAACAATCTCAGGAGAGCTCCTGGAAGTAGCTAAATCCGAGAGTAAAACGGAAGGAAACTTTGAGGCTGCCTTCCAAGGTAAGTTAAAGTAATTTCCATATTTCCGCGCTAAAAATGGTAATCCTGGAGAGGAAAGTACGGCGACGCAAGTTCAAAAAACTGGTAAATCTTCTCAAATCTACGCAAAAAAAAATTGTGTCCTCAACATAAAAACAAAACTGCTCCTTAAACATCTAAATATTACACTATCAAAAGCAATCTCTGAGCAAAACACTTGAAAACTGGATATTTCAGTCCGTCGGTGAGAAGGTAAAAATAGCCTTTTCCTTCTCTCCCCAACAAACAACAACCAGAGCGAAAAGTATCTCTTCAAAAAAAAACTATTTTCCCTCTCTAAAAATAAGAACTTTTGCCAACAGTAACAAAGGCTTAGTTTCCTCCACAAAAAATAAGATGTTCCCTTTAAAATATTCACTAGCTGACCACCTTTCATGTCAGAAGAGGAAAAAACTTTTTAGCGAAAATTTCCCTTTCTTCCGTTTTCTACCTCTTTTACTCTTGGAATATGACTCATTCTTTATTTAATAATATGAGCATGTACACAATGCACAAATCCCTACGAAAATAGTCTGGACTTTTTCTGTCCAACATATCATATCCAAAATCCGCATCTTTACCTCAAGCAAAAGAGAAAAAAAAGTTCTTTTTTTTCTAAGTTTGGCCAAGTTTGTATGTTTTCGCGGAGTCCATCCAACTCTCAACCTGGTGCTGCTATTTTTTTTCTACCGGACATGATGAAAGTCACTTGAAGAATATATTGCTTCCAGGAACTAAGAGAAAAAGAGGAGGAAGAGCCTTCAGCATTTCGCCTCTACCTACGATGTTTGTATACACAGTACACACACTTTTACCCTTCTCAGGTTACGTTTTCGTTATTACATATTCAATTCATGAAGAAGATGTATTCCCGAGAAAGAGAAAAAAAGTATCGACCGCTTTCACTGCTGTTGGCTCTTCTATGCCAACTAGCGACCATTCACCACCGCCAGCATTCCATTCTTCCCATTCAGCTGTCACTTATCTGTTGGAGTCAACAACAAAAAGCAAGTTTTGTTTCGGTTCCTGCTGCTGTAACTGATGCCGTGGTCCATTCTCTCTTTTTTACTACGAACTTGGCTTTCCCTTGCATCCCTCGTAGCACTAACGCCAACGCCAAGCTGGTGAAAGAAAATGCAAAATTATGCACATACCTATTACCAATGAAAGAATAAGTTATCAGGAGAAACAATGCCCGCCAAACTTTTGCAGTTTCTGCAAAACTAAAGTGAAGCAATGTGGAAAGCGATTGATTCCACACTGTAGCAACTTCATTCCCCCAAATAGGAAAGTTTCCTCAAAGCACTTTTCGCATAATTAAAATTTCAAAAATGATAAGAGCATCCTTTAACTTTCCTTTTATCGGGAAATCAGGAGAATTTTAGTTTTAGTCCTTGAGCTAAAAAAAATGGGAAATCGCGGGTGGCTTTCATCCTCCCATCTCAATTTTCAGTTTTTTTTCTAATTTCATACTTCATTAATATTCAGTATCAGAAAAAATAAATCAGCGCGGAGCTTTTCAAAAAGCCCACATTTTCCATTTTATATTGTGCCATGCTATTAGCCGCGAAAATACAGGATCTTCAAATACTCGCTGCTCTGTTTTCTTTAAGTTGAAAAACTGATCCTTTTAAAGATAGGAAAACAATGCGTCAAACTTTCGTATAAATCCACTATAAATCTGTCGTCTTCGTTGAAGTTTCCTCAAAGCACTTTTCGCATAATTAAAATTTCAAAAATGATAAGAGCATCCTTTAACTTTCCTTTTATCGGGAAATCTGGAGAATTTCAGTTTTAGTCCTTGAGCTAAAAAAATGGGAAATGGGGTGGGTGGCTTTCATCCTCCCATCTCAATTTTCAATTTTTTTTTTCTAATTTCATACTTCATTAATATTCAGTATCAGAAAAAATAAATCAGCAAGGAGCTTTTCAAAAAGCCCACATTTTCCATTTTATATTGTGCCGCGAAAATACAGGATCTTCAAATACTCTGCTCTGTTTTCTTTAAGTTGAAAAACTGATCCTTTTAAAGATAGGAAAACAATGCGTCAAACTTTCGTATAAATCCACTATAAATCTGTCGTCTTCGTTGTCTCCCTTTTTCTCTTTAAAATTATCCTCTACAACTGGCAAAAATAAGTTCTTGAAAGGGAAAAGCAAAAACGCTTTAAATGTAATTCCCTCATTCGGCCTTCTCTCTAAACTACTACAAAAACCAGAAAATGGATGCTAATAAACTAAAATGCCTTCACGTTCTTAAGAGTCCCCCCGTCATTCGTTCATTTCATTTTCCTGCGCTATTTTTATAATCTGGCTGCGTCTTTTGTTGAGATTTTTTTTTGTCTTCGACAATCCATTATCTCATCTTTGTTGACTCTGCTAAAAAATAAACTTCCTTTTCATTTCACAATGATGAAAACTTATTCCTAACGGGAGGGAATATACACTTTTTTTTATTTTACCGTATATATTTTCTCTACTCTGTGAAAAGTAAAACAAAGAAGGGAAAGAAACTGCTGAGTGAGCTGTGGGGCTCTTTCAACGATGATTCAGGAACTCAAAAGACATATTAATGCATTTGTTAGTCGTGTTAAGCTGGAAGTGCGATGATGAAAATGAAGTGGAAAGCATTTCGTCCACATTTTTTTT
>JAHZND010002568.1:0-14141 GCA_027744115.1 Acrocyrtus sp. NNG-2020
TAAAACTTGTTACAAACTTTACCAGCGTAAATGGGTGGTGATGAGGCGAGTGCAGTAGAGCTGTGATGTGGAAAACAAAAAAGGTATTCATTTCATTCCGTGACTTTTGGGCCACGGACTGGCATGGCGGCATTCGACACATAATAAAATCATACAAATATAACATTAAGCACAAACAAAGGAGTCGAGGAAGTAAATCGAGGGTCACAAACCAAAGTTAGAGCTATTGCGAAGGACCCCTTTAAAAATATTTTACTGCTTTATTTTGGAGCTGTGTCCATTATTTCTACACAATTCAAACAGAAAACAGAAGTTCACAAGAAAAAACTGGTTTTTACTTCAGAGAACAATGAAACACCCACAACAATGTTCTTCGGAAGGACCCTTTCAAAATGCTTTATTCATTGTCCTATGAGTCAGCTTCAGAGAAAAAAGACTTAAAGTACCCAACCCTAACCCACGTGCATGCCATCAAGCCAGTTGTGTGCTCTTTTATCTTTCTCGGTACATCTTTCAGATATTTTTCTTTAGTTTTGTCTTGTGAGAAGCCGACTATGAATGCAAACTTTAATCAAGGGAACAACGAATCTTTTCATGCAATAATTCCAAATTAGGAAGCCCAGACATGAGAGAGACATGGCATGAGACTGGCTATTGAGTGATGACGGGACTTTTCGCTACACATGTAAATAAGATCAAGGGTTACTTCTGCACACTTTTAAGGGTACGAGGATGGAAGATGGAAACGAACCATAAAACCGAGTCATAAGTAAATAGTTAAATCACCAGTTTTACTGGGGAAAAGTCTAGGAACAGCAGTTCTTGATTACCATTTCTGCCACATCATATAGGCATACACAAACATACATTTTTTCTGATTCCTTGGCTGTGTCTGTTATAAATGTCATTCTACTTCGTAGCACGACTCAATTACACAAAATGTATTCTTTTATAATACTCTAACTTTCAGTAGTATCATCATTTACTCAGCAGAAGTTTTCTGCTGAACTCAGACATCCAGACCACAGTTGTTGAAGACATGAAACGAATCGTTTCATTAACCGCTTCACAACTGTCTGTGACAAACGAGGCTGTCGTCCCACTTAAAAGTGTGTTTTAACTTAAGAACAAGTTTAGCAATAATTAATTGAGTAGGCACTTAAAGTAAGATGCTCTCTCACATTCACATTTAAAACTTGCTCCCGAAAAGAAAATTATGCAGGCATTTGCCATTTTTTTTGTCGCACACCCAGTCCATATCCAACTCAGTCTAAAAAACCAACTAAACCGCCATGCTACTGCTGCCATAATACCGCACACACCATATAGCTCCGAAATATGCAACAGAGGTTCCTCAGGGGAAACAAAGTGTTTCGTAGGATATGAGCCTAACTGGATATATCCGATGTCATATGCCACCACCACCACTAGCTTCAACGTACTTGTAGTCAGCTTTCTCCCTCCTTTTATTATTCTTTCCGCAGGAGTACTTTGTTTTGCCTCTTATTTCCCCTCTACTTAGAACACCAACCGTGGAGGTACATAATATTAGTAGTGGTTTTGCCATCCTCTCATCTTAGTCTATGCTTTCTCTCCTTTCGCAAAACTCGTCCGCTTTATGTGTGTGCTCCTTGCACGTAAACTTTCTCCGTGTGGAAGCATTGCTGCTGGCTTTCTTTTTCTATCTGCATCTGATCTGATTACTTCTGTCTCGGTGGCTGCATTGTGAAATCGACTTATACGCAAAGAAGTAGGTACTTCACCATAAGAAAAAGGCTTCGCAAACTGAGCAAAGCAAAATAAAAAAGTCTGCTTTGAATTCGTACTGTAGCATCACTAAATATCCCGTCGATTGTTTCGCGATCTCAAGTACTCTTCTAAGAGTCTTAGGAAGACAGTGCCAAAAAGAGCACTTTTTTTAAGTCACTGCCTCATTTGCAGAGGAAAACTGGCTACATATATAGTGCGCCCAAATGTCGTCGAAAATACCTAACAACTTTCTTTCATAGCTGCATGGAAAATTCTAGTTTTTGTGTACTGTTGAATTGTTGATGGGCAACTGTTGCGTGAAAAAGTTTTCCCATCTGAAAAAATTACTCATTGATTGTTGCTTAAAAAGCAGACTATTATGCAAGCTACATTGAAAAGTTACACAGTTCGCCAGCCCTAAACATTTTACTGATCCTCCACGGGAATCATCAAAGGTAATAGTACTTTGTCAAGCGTAGTTAACTTTTCCCTAGAAAATAAATGCCAGCCCAAAGAGTACATTCGTAAATATCAATAAGTTAATACTTTATCGTAAAAAAACTCTCTTCTCAACAAATCGATAAAGTGTTCATGTTTCTATCCACTCAAGCATGCATAACTTCAGCCTCTGAATATTTAAATGACTCATGAAAATGGGCAAAATGCGGGACTGCTCTTAATTTACTTTTAGGAAAAAAAAAGTTCCACAATGCACAAACTATAGTAAGTAAAGTAAGTACTTCATGTCGGGATGGCTGTTGATGAAGTGAAGCTTAAGCTTCTTCTGACAGTGTAGCGCATAAAATGTACGTATGCATTCGCTAAGCGATTACAGTCGTAAAAACAGGATTTATGATCGATGAAGAAAGTTCAGCATTTTTTTTGCTCAAATCTCTGGATCATTATAAAAGCTTAACTTTTACATAGAACAGAAATGTAAAAAGTTCATAAAATTCCGCCCCATTTAGATAGTTGTCTCGCTCCCGTTCAATAAATAGACAATAATATTTAGTGTATGTCATCGTGAAATATTACATAGTCAATTTCGGAACATTTATTGTGTGAGTATGACTTTTGTGAAATCACTTATAACTGGTCTGCAAAGCCCTAGCTTTTTGTTTATTACGTGAACAAAGCATTCCACTTTTGTAATACATTCAAGTGCCTACTGCCACTTCATTGTTATTATTCCTTTCGCAAAATTGTACTCCATTTCCCAACTTCTGAAGCTTTCGCTCTTTTCCTGTAGGCTGTAGCATACCCTTCAGATGGGAACTATGATTATTCTTTTCAAGCGTATCTTAGGCACTCAGTCGGCAATTCAGAGCGGTTCGAATTATACTTGTGAAAAGCGCTTTTCCAACTACACTACGAGTTGTAGTCAGGACTCAGGAATTCTAGTATTACCTATTTAGAAAGTGCGAAGTTATATGCGCGGGGGAATTGTGCAGACGTCTGCCTAGCAAAGGAAGTCTGCCATCGACTGTTTTATGTGAACGAGCTAACTCCTTTTAATCCTCTCTCCTCCCAATGCTAGTTTAGCAGTCGATTCTTCGAAACAATCGACATCATTATTATGCCTACCGATAAGAGTTCCTGCATATTCCTTAAAGGCATAAAGGCTAGATTTTTCATAGAGAGCAAGGTTTCGGGCAGTTAGCAACAGAAATCATAAAATCAGGAGGGATACCTTGAGCAGTATTTGTTTTAGTATGAAAATAACCAAAAAATGCGTTCACCTAATCGATTAGATGACGAGGGAACATTTTTCCCATGAAACTTCACCAGTCAACGAACTTTGCTGACTTCCTCCTGCCTCAGCTATAAAACAGAAGTTTGTTTGCTTCACCTTCCCTACAGTGAGTCCTATGTACCTTCCTTATTCTGATCCAGCCAGTTCAGTCCACACAGAAACAATTCTCGAGGGACAAATACGCATTCAAAAATTACTTTTTTTAAGGATACATAAGCACATGCTTAATGGCAAAAGTATCGTTCCATAAAATCGTACAGAGGGCTGTAGACATTTTCTTTAAGATTCTTAGTCCTCCCATAAATACAAGTACTGTAGATAGCTTCTACAGCAGCTACATCTCCCTCATCTGTGGACGCGCAGGGCGACCATCTCAGAAAAAAAAATTGTACGAAGTCTCCCACTGATAGGAGCGAGGGAGTGTGGTGTTGGTGTTTTTCTTATGATGCAGAACACACGCAGTCCCATACCACTTACTTTCACTTTGACTTCTTTAAATATTAAAGGGCTCCTGGAACAAACTTTCCTTCGTCCCTTATTTTTGCAGCATTACTTGGTGGCGAACAGCACACACAGGATACATTTTTAGAGGTAAAACTGCTACAACTTTCGTATAAGGAAAAAGGAGGAGACGTGTACGAGACTAAAATTAAATGCCATTTCGTTCCTTCTCTGAACGAAGGTTTGGGGGCACACACGTAGTTTTAGGAGAGTTTTCTTCTGCACCAGTTTCTGCAACAAAGCAAAAGCAACTATTATAGCGCATAAGATAAAGCAGGAGCAAACCCCAGAAAAGTCCCGCTTTTGTCTGGAAGATATTCCATGTAAATCCATTTAAACTGGGTATGAAGCAGTAGCAGCACTATAGGAGTAATAATGATAGTACACAAGGAGTGTACGTGTCTCATCCACAAAATTCATATTTGCTCAAGGAAGATTGGGAAAGCGAGAGAAAAATATCCTGGAAGGAGGACGGTGAAGGGAGATCCCATTTGGCATCCCTTTCCCTAATGCACAGGGCATGTCTTGATGTCTTCTCTGTCAACTTTTTTTCTCCAGCAGCACCATTCATGAGAATGTTCTAGTTTAAAAGCTGAGTTTTGCCTTGTTGTACCTTTTTACACCTTTTTGATGTTGGTGAGTTTCCCGGTTGGCAGAAATAAATATTCGTGCTAGCACACAAAGAAAGCAAAAGGGACTCCTATAGATTATTGGATATGGTTTTATATCTATATCGTCTTTTCCGTACGACTATTAAATCGGTTGTGCGCTGGAGGACACACTATGTGCATTCTGCTGTACTTAACAAACCCTTTTTTCTCGTCGCTGCTGAGGAGGCAAAATGATGAGCAAAACGACTTTCCTTCTACTCCCATTTCCTTTCCACTTTGTTAAGATGGAAGAAAGAGAGAAAGAAGCTCACGAAATTGATGGCATAGACACACCTGACTAGGTAATAATGTCATGGTCCAGTGGACTCATATGTATACCTGTTTCCCTGTGACTCTCGCAAAAATTGTGTTCTGTTCTGAACATTTCCTCGCAAAATACGGGATGTAATGGGCTAGCTGCAAAACTACAAACCGTTTATCGAAGTAGCCCTAAAAACAGGATATTGAGATCGAGTACATTAACTTGGCAAAAGGTATAAAAATGGAAGCTTCTCAAGTGCGCTAGTAAAATGCAAAAGTTTACGGCTCTGGTTAACTACAAGCTGGGAGTTTACCCGGAAATTTAATTGCCTCTCACTCGAACTCATCCACAAAGTGCGCTAGTAAAATGTAAAAGTTTACGGCTCTGGTTAACTACAAGCTGGGAGTTTACCCGGAAATTTAATTGCCTCTCACTCGAACTCATCCACAACTGATGGAAAAGCACTTCAGCAGCAGAAATTGCAATCTTTTTTCAGCTTTGAAGTCCAAATACCTATGTAAAATCAAATTTATATTTTTAAAAGAGATCCCAATTTAATTACATACATTTCCCGTTATTTGACTTTTTGCCATTATGAAGTCAAAAGCAGTAAATACGCGGGTCTAAACGCAACAGACAACCTGCTTCGAGTCCAACATAAAATAACGAGCAGCCTCTTCTTACAATTATCATGTTTTGCCGTTTCCGCAACTGAAGTGGAATAGAAGAGCTCCGCATACAAAATATTACCGCCATTTGAGTAGCACTTCAGAAAGTGGAGCAGTCAGAAAAATATGGGGTTGCCGTCATCCCTCTAAACTGCACTTTTACTTTGGCCATGACCATATGCCACAGTTCATGTTCATGAATTCCCGTCTTAGGCACACTTCCAGTCTCGGCCTGGAGCAATTAAAGAAAGCTGGTGGATACTTAAATACCTATGCACTCGAGGATTCCCTCTCGGGCATGCAGTACTACACATTATTATTACTCTATATTATTAGCTTGTCTCATTTACTTACATCTCATCTCAAGAATTAACGAGCGAGCTAATGAGAAATGGAATGTGGTGCATGGATGTCTCTAAATGGGCTTATAAAAGTAAATGGGTATATTTCCTGCCATTTCCACTTTCACAAGCCAAAGCCAAGCCAACTACCACTCCTGCTATGATCGTTCTGCTCGCCTAGCCAATGGGAATTATGTGCGGAGTTATTGCAGAAAATCCAATTGTGAGGAGTAAGCTTGTGAAAGGAAAACAAAAGGACAGAGTTTCCTGTTTTATTACTCTTAAAAAGAAGGGGCGAGATAAAAGGAAAAGGTGGACTGAGTAGTAAGTTGGAAGATTTTTATTATTGGCAAAAATCAAGTGCTCTCGTTTGCCTGAAAAAAAGTCATCCTCTGGGAGCAGAATGTGACTTTTTCTTCCCAGCGTTTTTATTGCTTATGATATGGCTCTGACCGTGAGCAAGTCGTTCATGGCTTCTAGATTTCGTTGAAATGCCAAGTAAAAACGCCCACGCCTACAATTTGTACTTTGAAATTTCATCGCTATCACCATCACCCAAGAATAAATTCTGGCTGGAACGCTGTGATCATTTTCCACTGTTTCCTTGCTCACTTTCCATTTCTCTGCTTTGAAGGGAGAAAATGCCGAGTACAAGTCGAGTCGTGTTCCGTGTTCTCCTTTATTTTATTTTATCACAAATATCACAGAAAAGCCTTACCTGGAAATCCTTGCTTAGTCTGATTGACAATACATGTGACAAGCAATAAGTTGGCGGTATTAGCCTTCATCGTCAAGATTTGTTTCTACGTTAATCTAAACTCAGTAAACATTTTACACTGTGTAAACAAACGGTTGTGAAAGGGACTAACCGTTCCTGTCTATCTCATAATCTCATCATGAAATCTGGACAAGCGAGCCCAACTGGGGTATATGAGGACGGTGAAAGACACAAGCCAATTGACAAGGAAAAGTAAAAGCTAAATGGAAAGAGACAGTCTTCCTTGATAAATAATGACTTTTACCTAGCAATTCCTTTTGATTTATTTTGCTCTGAAAAAGTCTGAAAAGCGAAAGGGAAAAAGTGCCTCTAAGCTGATTTCTTTTCTTTATCGCATGCCCCTTACAAAACTTACGAGGGCGGACAGTTTACGTCACCCTCATCCTTCCTGCAATATTAACTACTGGGCTATTGCATGGATCTAAAGGGGAAGTATAAATATCGCTGGTAATTTATCCGTAGACTTTTTTTTATTAAAAATCCTTTGTATACTTTCCTAGATATACCCAACTAGCCAAGTGATCCACTCAAATGACTTTTAAAGGTCAAATAGCTAGCAGGCCTGTGTGGTGGAAGTAGGTATTTCAATAACGGGGAACGAGTTGTGTAAGAGCTTCTGAATGAAATTGTTTTTTTAAAAAACTTCATTTACTTCGAAAATGACGACTTTAGCGCATCTTTGTTCGGCCGGACGATTTTTTCTGCGAGTCGAGAATAAATTAGAATGCATTATCTTGCTCATACCTCATCAGCACGACTTCGAAATGAGTTTTTTCACGAGAAATATTAGCTTTCCAGTAGGAGCTCTCATTTTGCAAGGAGATGGAATGACAAAGAAGGAGAAAAAAACAATTAAGGATTTGAATTCACCTCACATACCCACCTTTCTATATTCTGGAGTAGATGAGTTGAGGAAAAAGTAATGGACTCGTTATCTGTGGTAAAGAAGGAATTGGTAGAGAGAGAGAGAGAGAATAATGCCTTAAGCTTAGATCATGATTCATGGCTGAGATTCTTTCTTAAATTACTGTTCCCACTCGATGTGCTCGCTGGCAGGAAACGTGGCTTTTTCCCTTCGCATTCAGACCTTGCATTCTTCACTTCACTTTAATAAAAGTTTAAGTAAGTTGGGTAACTCTCATTTCAACGTGGAGAATAGAGATGGAGAGAGCGTACGAAAGTGAATTGATCTAAATTTTTTAAGCATGTAGTGCCTTATTTCCTTCCCATTTCAATTCGCAGCTATTCTGAATCCTGATCACTTTCCCTTTTTCTACCGATAGTAACCCAAAACCCAAGTCGAGTCAAAAGTCAACAAAATCTGAGTTGATAGTGTCAGCTCGCAAATTAGGGCAATGACTACTTCCATTCTTTAATCCAGCTCAAAAGCTCAATACCTCTGATAGAAACTGGATGCAGTGATAGCACGACAGGCACATCGTCTAAACCACCTGGGATTAGATTCTTAACAGTGGATGGCGTGAGTGACTGGTACTGGTAATACCTTTGCTTTGCTGCTTTTAGGTAGAGTGACATTAGGGAACGAGAGAGTTGCTTTTCCTCACCTCTCTAAATTGAATGCGTCGCCTCTTGTCCATAAAATAGGGGAAAGTATGGTGTACAGCTTTAGTAGCATTTTAATGTTCACCAGTGCAGCAGAATTCCCAGTAGATATTAAAAACATCTGCTCTCACTCATTTTCGCTTTTATAAGTTAAAAGTGCTAAAGTCGCTACTATAACTTCTCAACAGGAGATGTGGAATGAAAACGAGGACAGTTTTGTGCAATCCCAAGAAAATCCGTTCCAGGACATGTATGGCTTTTCCGAAAGAGCCAAATTCACTTCCAGATGGAAAAGCTGAAACTTGTCAGTACTATCCAGTATCCCACTTTGTTGTAGCGTTTCACTAACCTTATCAGAGTTTCCCCTGAAAATCCTTTTTCTCCCTTAAGTCTAAATGAATAGAGTCAGTTTTCTTTAGAGCTCATTTCAGAATTTTCTTTGTTTTTGTAACTTCCCTGTCTACAAACTTTTTAGGAGGTTTGCGATAATGGAAAATGTGTTCTGCGTGAAGTCTAGCTTAATTAGTCCAGAAAAGTATTGTTTAGTACCTGTCTAATATTCTTAGCAGCTCATTTCACCAGCCAGCTGCTTATTGTTGCCCAGCTCTTGAATGGAATACTGGCAATATGAGTTTAGAATAATATGGCATTTTTTTGTAAATGGACACGTTAATTATGGCACGCCACACGCATCATCACTCTTCAGCATCACGTTGCACTACATGTAAAATGTATAATTGTGTATTACTCGCAAAATTCACAGGAGATAAACAAGCAGTATAGCAATGGAAACGTAAACTGCTGATGATTTGCATTCTTCCCTCCTTAATGACTTTTAGTAATTAAAAAGCTTGTCAGCAGTGACGAGCGCACTCCCACTACGAGCAACCATCCCTATTGGACTATTCTTTATGTGAGATTGATGGATCGGATTTCACTCCGAAAATCCAAACTCCTCCACATATAAAAAAATGGGTCTGTGGGTCACCCACCAGCAACGCAAAAGAAAATGTATATAGCACTTTTTTCATATCTTCTACTAGGCGGGAATATTAAAAATAATGGGTTTGTTGATTTGAGAATTTCATATCAGCCATGTCCAAATAGTACGCTGGGTGGATATGCAAATCACGAGAGAGTAATTGTTAATTTCCGTTATGTTTTCTGCTCACAAGTCCAACATCGTATTTCATTACTCGCTCTTATACTTTTAGATTCGGATTTGTAGAGTGGAAAGCGGGAACGTGACATGGACTGAAAAAAGAAATGCCCATGAAGTAATATGAAAATGGAGATATAAACTTTCTTAATTTATTTACAGGGTAGGTTTTTTTTATTAACGGGGAGCAGGCAAGGTATGCAAATAAAATTAAATTGCGTTTGTTTTAGTGCAGTTCAAGGGCAAAATTGCTTATTCCGTAACTTATACGCAGAATGGGAGTGGTATAGTGGCAGTGGCTATACTTGGAAAAAGTTTGAAATGTTGGAAATGTTTTCATTTCATATAACCTCTTTTCGCATAGTTAGTATTCGACCTTCATTCCAGAAGAGGAATGATAATGCCGCTCCAGCTTGAAATATATTATGAATATGAATGTGCCAATTCGCCCGCTAGAAAAAAATTTCAAAGCTAATGTGGAACCTGACGGAGTGATATCATTCGGAGAAAAGCCACAGTCGGTTGGCGCTGGTTACTCCACTCCAGCATACAAAGTGGTGACCCAAATGCATAGATAAAGTGAATTGCAAGATAAAGTGAATTGCTGAAAGTGAGAGAAACTGAAGCATAATGTTCCTTCTCCCCTGTCGAGAGTATAGATGTGGAGAGCTGAAGAAAGCAACACTAGATGATTCATGAGTGTGACCTAAAGATTTCCCAGCTTTGGAATACAACTGGCACTGCTAGCCGTTTTATTTAAATGGGCGCCACCTGGGAAAAAAGGAGAAACACGTGTGAAGGTGGCATTTTCATGTGATGATCATTTAAATAGGTAGCCTTAGCCCATTATAGAAGCTTATGTACTTGCTGTCTTCTAAATTTCTACGTATATTTTGAAGGGGTCGTATATGCTGTTGAGAGTTAAAAAAGTACTTTTGGAGTTTTTCTCACTTGACTGTCAAAAGCAAGCGGACTGAAGGTTGGGTGATATTTGGATAAAAAGTGGTCTCTTCAAAGGGAACAGGTCGCATCAAAGACGAGAACAAGAAGTGGCCTTCGTTCACTCTCATAGTGCACTTATGCATCAAGGTTTTCGGGAAGTTGCTTATGCATGAGGAATCAACTGCGTGTTTCTGATGTGAGATCAATAAAGGGAGATAAGTTTGCAGGGAGCACGATTATAGACATTTTAGATATAAATACATAGTTATATTCACCAATTTCTTATATAAACATTTATTTGGTTTATTTATCCCATAAATTTTATGGGAAGCAAAATTTTAGTTACAGGACACAACCTGGCTGTTGTTCGGTACACAAATGTACATAGTTGTAATTGGCTCACTTTGGTGAAAGTCGCTTTGAAACATGAATGGGATAAAACATAAGATAATCGTCAATAAATCAAAAATGTAATGTCTGGCTCACTATCAGTGGAAGATGAAACTGCATCGTTAATTACTACTCGTGAGTTTTTAATATGTCGAGTTTACTATTTTAAAACGCCGTTAAAATTATAAAATGTATTTACTAACCGTACCTGTAATATAGATGCAAAAACTATCACGATGTATTGCGAATATGTATTACTGTGGTATATGATAGGTTAGTCATTTATACAAATTCCAGGTTACCATTGTACAAGGGACTTTGTAACGGTAAAATAGTGCTAATTTTGCATGTGGGTACGTAAGAGGCTAACGCAAAAAGTCGGCTGCTTTCACTGCCATTTTGTCCAAAGTTAAATTGTATATGCCTTTTACAGCGCTTGCTGAGCACGCTTTTTTTTTTAGAAAGTTTTAAAGGGCGCAAAATTACATTGCTCACAATAGTCACAATTCTCCGNCAAAGTTAAATTGTATATGCCTTTTACAGCGCTTGCTGAGCACGCTTTTTTAGAAAGTTTTAAAGGGCGCAAAATTACATTGCTCACAATAGTCAAAATTCTCCGAAGGTAGTAAAGGCGTCCAATTCTTGGAACGAAATTGCAAAATTTCCACCTTAGATTATTACCCATATCTGTGTTAATGGCCCATGATCGCCGCTCCCAAAGTTTTTCTTCTTTTTGTCGCAATAAATCATACAGCTCTATTACTTTATAGTCTCATTAATTGCGCTACACGATGTGCCCTCCATCAGCCACACGAGCGTACAATTGTATATAGCAAGCTACTTTATTTTCGCTTGCTGGACGCACTCCCATCTCAGAAATCTGTGCCGCCAACTTTATGTATCTAACCACTATCGGTGAAAACTATCAATTAGAGTAGAAATACGATCAACATCAATTTACTTTATTAGTACGGAAGCTTTCTAAAAGTTAAAAAATGTGGAGGGTGCGATATGCTGCAAATGATGGTTTTTCTAATTCGCCGTCACTATAAAAACTTGCCCGTTTTCTGGAAAGCCATTACCCCTAGCAAGGACCAAGACCTTTTCCTCCATCTTTATAACCTTTAGGACCGTTTATGATTGGATATAAAGTGTTTCCCATCCCCTTTTTCCATCCAATTTCCACCACAATAAGAATGTTCACGGGAAAAGTAGCAAAAGTAGCTTCGTCTATATGAGCGACCAAGTACAACAGTGTTAAATCAATAACGTAAGCAATCAAGGGAAGGCTGTAGTGGAAGTACTCGCACATCCTGCGAATGCGAAATCTGCTTCGGCTCATAATGATATATTGTCTGTCTATGGATTTACTCGGGCTAAAACCACAAGCCAAGACCAAGTCTATGATAAAGTCGACTGAGTCTAGCAAAGCCCATAAATTTGGGCGAGAAAAGGAATACAGATGGTAGGAAAGACTCCCACAAAAATACATCTCTCATTCCACTATTTTTCGCAAACACAAAAATGTGCTCTTATTGTAAGACTTTTTTTTGTACATTAGATACCTCTACATCTCTACTACACTTTGCTCTCACTCATTTGATAAAAAGGTAGAAAAAAAAGATGATTTACTTTTTTATGCTTTATTATAACGGATGAAGACAGCACAGCAAGCCAAAGCAACACATTGTTCGTCTCTTTGTAAGATTACTATTTTTTCGGAGAGAGGTTCTCTTTCTCCCCCATTGAGAAGCTTCTGGAGACAGAGAAAAGTAAAAATGAAAAGGGATAGTGAGTAACACTGAAAGAAATTTTTTTGATTTGTAAGATTACTATTTTTTCGGAGAGAGGTTCTCTTTCTCCCCCATTGAGAAGCTTCTGGAGACAGAGAAAAGTAAAAATGAAAAGGGATAGTGAGTAACACTGAAAGGAATTTTTTTTTGGTCAACAGGGCATCGTCTCCTCCAAGAAAATATATGCGATTGGAATGGTCTGGCTCTGCTAAGGAATCTAGAGCAGAAGCGTGTCGCTTAGTTTGCGGCCAGATTGATTGTTCTATGGAGTGATCTAAATAATAATTTGGAGCTCTTTTATATCTATATTAATATATATTTTGGGAAGGGAATGTAGCTTTCATTCAGTGGAAAGGGGAGAAAATAAGGAACGTGGTGACAGGCTCTCACCACCTCCTGGCTTTTCTTCATGATGATATAGCCCCACTGAGACGCACACAAAAACAGGTACGAAAAGGACTCTCTGAAAGAAGAGTGATTCATGGTAGCAGCCTAACGAGCATACAATTTTTGTCGGTAGGGGAGTGTACTTTGACTCTCTCAAAGAAAAAATTGGAGTCTGGCTGAATGGAACGCACCTTGGCAAAAAAAAAAGTATATAAATAAACTGTAAATAGTTTTCTTTTTGGGGGGATGGCATTTTTAACTCAATTACGCTTTCGGCTTTTCACTTCAGTGACAACTGACAAATACACTCCTAAATGGAAGATGAATGCGAATATTTGTGGGATGCACACGAGTCCGGTGTCAGACTTTACGGGAAGGTGTAAGCGGCACGAATATGAAAACAAGATGCTGAGGAGATATGGATACGAGCATCATCAGAAAGTGCAACAGAGGCTGGTTATTGATGACGAGGCAGCATCTTTATGAAATGTGGGTACACAAAGGAGAGATGGGAGAATAGGGAATGTCAGCGTCACAAGGTTGTTTAGTGGCAGTGGCGCTCATAATACCTATCTCATGTCGGACCTACGGTCTGAGATGATAATGAAAACAAAGCAAGTGAAAGCGACAAAGATTTATGATGCTGGCACCAGCAACAAACATCATCATCGGGATTTTGTGTATTCACCCATTTTTCACAACAGTTTTTGGCCCCCTCCCTACACCCCACAAAAAGCATAATAGTAGTAGTAGAAAAAGCGTATAAAATTTACGACCACAACAAGGATATTCTTTCGGCCTGTTCTCTTGTGAATTTAATGAAGCATTTGAAACTCGTATTTTGTACGGTGCATGTACTTAAGCTATGCAGCATAACATTTTCTATCGCGAATGAAGGGCATACAGATTTATTTTGGGCTAACACTAAGCTCTAAGCTCCTAAAAAAATTCGACCTGTTTCTCAAATAGCACTAACAAAATTTTTTGCAAAGAAATGCCAGGAATACTGGATGAATCCAAATCCGGCTTAGCATTGAAAGAAATCCGCCGATCTGTACAGCGCAGGTAACATATTGGTAACGAGAATTAAAGTGAGTCATATAAGAAAAAAGGGTAAACACAAATTGTGACGATGCAACAGTAATAAATTATTTAAGTTTTTGTTGCGGTGCTGTAGCGCAGTTTCGTGTTGCAGGATTTATATG
>JAHZND010002569.1:0-17915 GCA_027744115.1 Acrocyrtus sp. NNG-2020
CCACATTTTTTTAGAGTGGCACCAGTCCACGAAATAAGAATTGCGGGATTGTTTCGGTCCTCAGTTGTCATTCACAGGCGGAGTGTGCCTGGATATTAAAAAAAGAGAGTAAATTTTTTTTTGGTGTTGGTGTAAAAAAGAGAAAATTCCGTCTTGTCTTACACAGCTCAAAATGGAGTTGGTGGAAAGGCAATATATATTTTTTTACATTCGCACCAGATGAAAAACATTCCTTCTTGGAGCGCCATAAAAATCGCCATCTGTGCTTGTTCAATGGAGCAAATGTGTGTGATTTGAGCAATATTGTAAGACTCTTTTGCAATTTAGAGCTGTTATTTAGGGGAGGAAAAGTGGTGTCGGGAAATAACTTTTTTCTTCGGAATTGGAACTTGATTTCTGTCACAGTTAAGAAAAGTACAATTTACGAGAGCTCTCCATAATTTTATTGGAAGGTCGAAAATATATATGAACCTTGCTAGACTTGTAGTCGCGACAATAAATTCGGTGGGAAATGTGCTAAAAGTAAAATTCTGTAGCCATTTCCAGCAAAAATATGTCCGAAAATGGTTACTCGAAAAACTTTTCAGATTTCATTTTCTTCTAGTGTCCCCAAAAGACTTTTTAAATTGGGAGCTACGAGTGCGAAGATCAACATTAAGGAAAAAGTAGGATACGCTTTAAATGTAAAAAATTAATGAAAAAAATTGTACAATGGCTTTGCTCTCTCAGAGACTTCTAGTCACGACGTAATTAAACAAGTGTAAATGCGATTCTGATGATGTCTCTTAGCGCGCAAAACGGGACTGGGGCTAAATCATAAAGGAGCGCGGAGAAAGTTCCGGTTGTAAGGTTTTTGGCTTTGCCTTCCTTATCACAACTTATTACTTATGAAAAGCGGCACATTTAATAGCCAGCTTGTATATTGGCTACAACCATTTACTGTATAGGAAGATATAATCTGGCTGTTTCGTGAATCGTGAGGCTCCTTTATCAGATTCACCCCATCTAATAAACGACATCGTTAACTTTAAATTGATGGCACATTATCAATTTCCACTATCATTGGCTTTTTCCCGCTACGCTAGAAATGAAATATGAAAAGGCTTTACAGAAATGTGCTATGGCTATAGCTGTACAAAGCAATCGATTTTTTTCTTTGAAAAACGGCATAAATTGCACCGCAACAACCTCATAACACGCTTTCGTCGAAATTTATTAGATGTCAGGATAGAATTGGTGAAGCTATTTTGGCAAACAGTAAAAAAATGTAATAAATTTGGGAACGAAAAACATTTTTTTAGCCTTTTTATAAATATGAGGGGAGCAATAAGCTGGCTGCCATTGGACTCAAATCTGATTTATACTTTCGCATTAAGAGTAATGCAGGTGCACTTAAACAGCACTCATATGCCTGCTAATAATGGAAGGAAAAAAGAGAGAAAAAGTGAGCTGCTTTTCAGCTTTTCACTCCATCCTCCCCCATTTCCGCCGTACGTAGGGAGGGAGCTCGTTATTATTACTGTTGGGAGCTGTCAGAGAGCATTATAGAGATCCTGCATGTATTACAACGGTGAGATCGGTAAAGCTGTCAAATTTAGATGAGAAATTGTTCTTTGTTCTACAGGAAATTCGGTTTGACCACCTCCTGCGAGAGGATCAAGGAGCAATAATGGACTCGACTGGAGAGTATCGGATCGTTTTTGACGTCGCCGGGCCACACTCGTACGGGGGCGGCTCGCAGCTGGGGAGTCTTCAGCAAGGCTCTTCGGACAAAGAGGTAATTATTCAGGGGACGAATACCCAGACGGATGATTTTTCGATAGATGACGAGAACTTTGAGGGACTGCAACCTCCACTGGATGTGACTCTGGTAACTTATGGGGAGCTACAGAATTTGCAGGAGTCTATTATTCCGCTGGTGACCCAGTGGAATGGTCCGATGTCGGTGGCAGTGTTTTCCTCCACTGCTGTGGAAATGCAGGCAGCACTGGAGTTCATATCGCAGGCGAGATTATGTCACGGGCCGGTGAGGAAGTATGTATCATTCCATTTAGTATTTCCGCTGGTGGAAACGCACTCGAGAAAGGGAGCGGGTAGCCCCATTTCGAGTAGTAACAATAATAATGGGAGCCGGTTCGAGAAATGGAAAAATGAGCAGAACCAGAGCCATAACCAGCGGCAGCAGAAAAGACTGAATTTAATTAACGGGAGTTCGAGTGCTACTGGAAATAGTAAGCTTCCCGCCTCAATTATGGGGAAATCGTGCCAATCATTTAGAGAGCAACTCAACAAGTATTACGGAGGCTTGGAGGAGCGGAGGAAAGGTAGTGGGAGGGTGGCGGAGAGGCACAAGCTGCCAGCAAATTTGCTGCGGAACGTGGCCAGGAAGCGAGTGGGCACAGAGTACTCTTTCGTAGCAAACATGAACATGATTCCTTCACAAGAGCTGAGGACAAGCTTTCAGCAGTTTGTGAGAGAGCGAGTGGCAAAATCTGGCGACGACAAGAAGACTGTGTTTGTCGTGCCTGCCTTCGAGATAAAGTCAGAAGAGCAAGTTCCCCTAGTCAAGTCGGAGCTGCTGAGTCTCGTAGATAAGCACAAAGCTCGTCCTTTCCAGTTTGATCTGTGCTGGAAGTGTCAGGTAAACCATGACAAGAATGAATGAGTGTGGAGGGCATTACCTAAAATTACTTCACCTTATATTTTTATGAGCTCTTCTATCTCTCTTTCTGCCACCATTAATAATGTCATGAGAAACGATAACTGTAGCTATAGCCATATAACAAAATATTTTTTTCAGATGTACACCGACTACGAAGCCTGGCAGAGGGACAGAAGCTACAAGAGCGGTAGACTTGGAGTGCTCTTCGAGGTTTTATGGAAGGATCCTTGGGAACCTTTTTTCATCTCAGATAACTCCGTACCTTCTTTCGACGAAAGATTCAAGCACGAGTCAATCAGCCGCACTAGCCAGCTCTGCGAACTTCATGTGGCCGGTTACAAGTTTGCTGTGATGAACAACGCGTTTCTCATCCATCGCGGGTACACCCTCCCACCCAAGTCTCAAGAGGATAGGAGTAGAGACGGCGACTCCAGTCGGGCTCACTTCCGCCAGTTCAAAATTGAGCTCAAAGACAAATACCCGCACTCCACTAGACGCTGCTACTAAAAAAAGCCACAGCTAAAGGAGGAATATGCGAAGTGCCAAAAATATATTTTTTACTGTCTCTCTCTGGCCGAAATCCTACAAACGTTTCAGCGTAGATGCTCATGGTAAATAAATTACTTTTTGATGAAATTACAACACCCAAAATGAGTATGACGTGTCATGTTTTCCTCATTTCAGGAATTTTCCCGGATTTCCTCCTCTCTCCCAAGTTCTCTGAGCTTATAGAACTTTTGCAAGCACTAAAACTAAAAAAAACTCAATTTCGCGTTGGATCTGGAATCCTGGAATTCTCCTCATCCAGTATGAAATTTGGAAAATGGAATTTTAGCCAGCTGCCATGCAAAAAATAAGGTTTCTGTCTCTTCTCTGCCTGCTTCATTCAGATAACTCAGTTAATTATAGCCCTTTGAAAGGTGTTTCTAATTATCTGTCTACTTTGCATTGCAGATTAGGAGAAGAGCTCCAAATCCTTCTCCTTCCTCTCTTGAGAAGATTATCTCCCCGAACTCGTGGAAAATTATATACCTACGCAGTATTGGAATTTTTTTTGTTGTCGTGTGTAATCTAGTCAAGCTATGAGCATAAAATGTTAATTCCAGTCCCGCAATAATTTCCTGTCAGTAATACGATAAGACAAAATATACCTATAACGCAACATAAATGTTCAACTAACTTTCTACATCATATATAATTGTGATATGAATATACATATTTAGCTAAATAGCATAATAAAATGTATGTCTTAAAAATTAAGTAATTACACCAATTTAACAGTTTAATGAAAGAATTACTGATTTTTAGTCTATTTTAGATTTCAATTTAGGATTTTATTGGTACTTTTGTAAATATTTGTACTGTGGAAAGCGATTGCAGTTTAGTGAGTTTTGAGTTTAGAAAGAAGATTTTAAGAGAGAAAATGCATTTTTTTCTTTGGAAATTAGTAGAGCTAGCAAATGACCACAGGGTAGCATTCCGCATTCCGCATCAGGCACGCTGTCACTTGTGATGGAATGCTTAAGATAAATTGTAATTTTTTTTTGTCTTACACTCTCATGAAAATGTCATTTGTTTCAATTTTCAACACACTCAACTCTCAACAAAAGCGGATCCTTCCGCATGTAGGACACTAGAAAAACAAAACGGTTTTTTTGCTTTTTGGGTACAGGTCCATACCCATAGCTCGGCTAACTTCTGGCGTCATCCAGACTGACACTTTATCGTCACAAAAGGAAGGCGGGGAAGATAGATGACCTCTGCTAGAGTACAGCCGAAAACTATAGCATTATATATATCCTGCTGAAAGAAGCCATTTTCACATTTCAGAGTTGGGTTTCTCAATTTTATTTTCCTAAACTTTTTTTTCACCGTCACGTCACCCTAGTGTGGTTTTGGATTTTTTTTGGTAGACCTAGATATTCTTTCATTGTTGAGAGCCTAAAATGGAACGGGCCTTGTTACACCCTTCCTTACTCTGTGATGTGAGTTTTCAGGAACTGAGAAAGAAAAAATCTGAGATGAAAATAATAATATGCAAGTCCCCTCCATTCCAGTTCACTTAAGTCCTTTCAAGATTTTTTCAGCCGAGGCTAGAAATCAACGCAAACAGAAATACGATCCTTATTCCTGGTATTGGGTTTAGTAACTCGTAACTCTCTGAAAAAATATATATTTCTTAGGTCATGCCCAAAAATGTTTAGGACTAGGACAAGTCATCTTTTCTTCCCTAAATGCCTTCTTTTGTTTCCGAAAAGGTAACGCACGCTAACGAGACTTTATTGGGGAAGGGAAAACACTTTATTTGTTTCAGTACAGTAGTATATAATTCATTCTGCTTGAAAAAAATTTCTCAAATTGTTCTTACGAAAAAAGACATTGGTCGGATATACTCGACCCACATTTACACTGTTTCTTATGAATGTATCAAATTCTAAACTCTGAAATATTTCCCAGCACTTAATGCCTCCAGCCACGCATATTTTGATACTTTTTCTAGTCAAGTTCATAAAATCATAGAGAGACTATATTATCGAGTAATAACAAAAATGAAATAAGTGGCGAGGGATTATGGTTATTACAGATATGGATTTACCATTCTTTTTTTCTTTCCGAGTACTGTTTTGAGAGTCTGTCCCTTTTTGTTTAGGAAGAGAAAAAGGAGAAGGTGAGAGTGGTTTTTCGATCCATTTAAAGTTGTTTGCTGTTTGCTCTCTTGAAGTATTTTAGCATTATTTTAGCAGTTGCACCTAAAAGTCGTCAGTGAAGTCATTGTGTTCACACTAGCTTACCTTTTCAGAATTTTTTCTCATATTATTGGAGCCGAAGAGCCCTGAGCTTGGCGTCTGGGCCCTGCCCAATCATAATCCCTCATTGTTATCCTTGCAAGGCTCATTGACTACGCCGGGAGTGCACGATGAAAACATTGAGAAGCCATTTTCAATTTACCTTTTTTTCCTACAGTGATCTTTGACTCCCAGCAGAGTACAGGTATAAAAATTGTTTGGGATGCAAAAAGACTAATAGTCCAACAAATACACATTTTTCAGTGAGCAGTCAATCATGTGAAGGTGCTCTCCGCCTCCGCCGGTAAAAATGTAAAGAAAGTTTATGGCCTAGCTGCAAAAACTGTTGGGCTTTTTAATGTCTGTTAATTAATGGTTTACTACCAGCGGACGAAATCGCTCCTGAACTGGAGAAATTATCTGGATTCAAATTGTCGATTTTTTTATAAACCCGTTACAAATCTGTAACTTTATCGTATCCTCCTCGATCGCTTCAAATTTTCCCCTCTGTAGGTCACTAATGAATGAATTGCTCTTCTGGGAATCGCATCTTTCTTTTTCGCTCCCACTTAAAATCTTCAGTGACCTTCTTTTTCTGTGGATCTCTGCGTATCAAATCGAATTTCAAAGGGAAGACTTTTACGATTCGGATCACAAAACCACTACACAGCAAGCTGTCACAGTGAGATTCTTAGTCCACTTCTCCACTTTTACACACTCGCTCACGTCACACTTGACAGTTTATATTTTTTTCCACCATTCAATGAACTCCTTCACAATAGCGCTGGAGTCAATTTTCTCCTTTTGTTAAATAATGGCCGAGCTTCTATTATAAAGCTCGTAAAACTTTTAGGATTTCGACAATTTCCGAGTAGTCCTGAGACAGTTGATGAAAATCGAGTTGACTCTTTCAATCCCTCTCCGGTGAACCTTTTTTTACAAGAAAACAACAATTCCTTTCATCCCAAATTGCGTGAGTGATAATAGCCAAAGTGGATGCACAATGAGCCAGAAAGACGATCGCATTCAGCCCATTCCACCTCCTTTTCTTCTGTCCACTGCCACTGCCCACCTGCTGCGACCTTTGAATTCATGACATAACTCAACAATAATTTTTTTGTCTTGTAAACCATTTTTTTCTTTTTGTCAATGCCACTTTTCTTGTCCAACATTATGTAATCCGAAAAAAATTTTCACTTGTAGCTCTTCCCATTTATTTTTTTCAATAAGGTTAAAGTTGCCCGTTAAAAAACTCTCCTTTTATTTATTACACCGTTTTTTCCCCGCTTATGGTTAGAAGAAAAAACAACTGAAAACGAGCGTTACAGTGACATGCTTTAATTTTCTTCGATAAAAAAATTATTTGTGAAGGAGTTCACCTGTTCTTAAAAAATCATTTCCAAGATTTGTCAGTGCTATTATGTCCATTCTTCTGGTAGCAAACACCTTTTCCTTGTTCGAATTGTTTTTTCGTCTGAAAAGAGTCAATTTTTAACTGCAGCTTATAGAATCCGATGTAAAAGCATTTTTTGTTGTGGGCGTTGTGATCCATTCAGGACCAAAAAGAACTCTAAAAAGGTAAGCAGTTTTTAAGCTCTGCGGGAATTGTAAAGGTCACCTGAATGCTCTTTTTTACTGTTGTGTCTTCTAACCTGTAAGGCACCTTCCATTTTCCCTACATTTTCCATTTTGTGAGTCAGCAGCCCGGCCACAGAGTCACTGGCTTTTAGCATGAATTGCCCATTAGATTGTAGATCGCATAGCAAGTAAAGAAGTGAAAGCAATAAATGTAAGCATAATGGGACAGTTTAATTAGTAAAGAGTACATAAAACGCAATTGATTGCCTCTGTCCACTTCCCATCAGCTTTCTTACTTCGTGAAATGGACTCTGCACAGAACACATATTTTTAATAGCTTGTAGCTTTTGTAAGGTGCGTGTACACATCTTCTGGAGTAATTTTGCCTGAGGCAGCTTTTTTTTAAAAAAAAATATTTTTTCCACAATTTCATTCAGACCATAAAAATGTAAACTGAAAGCTGCCAGAATAAGGTAATTTTACTGTTTTGTGCTTGATGATTAATCAGAGCTGACTTTTACTTTCTGTAGAGCTGTTCCGTCCATAAAAAACTGCACAGCATTCCTACGGAGAAAAAGCGACTATGATAATGAGAAGAGAAGTAATACCGCCGTGAGAGTAGGAGCAACAACTGTTGCACTCGCATGAAAATCCCACCACAATCGCACTCACAATCACAATATCAACCAGGTTGAGTTGCTTTTTCCATGACATTTGCATAATGTAAATGGGGCAATGATCATAACAATAAACATTTAGTTTAATGGTGTACATTGGACACCCTCGTTAATAGCTGGGTTGCCTGATGGAAGGGCCTGATAAAACGCTTTCATCGTTTTTTGGGGGGAGTCCGCTATTTAGAGAGATACGTGGTGGTGGTAAGTATGGAAAAAGCTGGAATGAAAGTACAAAGAAAGAATACTTTTATTTTAGAGGGTTTAGAGTTTTGTGAGGAATCGGTTCAAAAATGCGTCATTTAATTGCAGCCACCAATGCGTTTCTGAAATTATACTACAACGAAACGTATTTTCTCTTGTTTTGCTAAGAAAATGCGTTTTAGTTTGTGACGGGGCTAATTATGACTTTTAAAATGTAAATAGTTCAGCTGGTGGGCATTTCCATTAAACATGAGCTACCGGGTACAACCTCGGAAAGGATGTGTGGAGAAAAAGCCAGAAGCGCTAATTTCTCATGCAAGCCCCTTTCACCGTTTTCTCTCGATTCACGATGAAGCCAGAAAAAAAGTTCCTGGGGTGGTATGAACACACCTGTCCAGCGTTTTGGATTTCATAATTGCTGAACTAACTTCTATATTGCCTTGAGGAGTTTTTTGTCTCTTTTTTAATAGTTTGTGTTTCTGCCTATGAAGATTTAACAATTGGGAAACCTATTAAATGCAGGTAAAATCTGTGCAAGCAATTATTCAACAAAAGCTGACATTGCTCACAGTTTAAATGTCGCCCGTGTTCGTGTTATTGACACCAAAAGTATAGATCACTGACAGTGAAACTTCTCGAAAATAAGTTTGCAAAATTGATGAAGTAATTTATTCATTAACTGCATGGCTATGGTTTATTGAGGTTTCCTCAATCCTTGCAATTTAAATTTGAAACTTTAATGACTTACTTAGGCTAATGCAAATTTCATAATACGTCACGAGCCTTATACCATTTCAGCAATACGTTTTTGCGTTGCAGCGCTCTGGCATTCAATCCCAGTTTGTCTTCAATTCAAACTTCGTTTCCATTATTAGTATCGATTTGTTAGAATTCCAGCGAGGGAAAAGTTCGCAATTTATTTACAGTGCATCGAAGCATACTGGAACAGATTGAAAGTAACAAGTGATGAAAGCGAACGCCTCCGTATAAGAGCCGAAGCTCCACTCTGGAGACGCAATTTCGTCTTTCCATGTTCCAATGTCACTCTAAAAATACAAATAAATCTGCCTCAAAAAAGTAGCGTATCAAGTTTAAAAGCGTCCCAGAATTTGATGAGCACACGGCTCCCTGACAATAAAGTCTCACAGAACTTTATTCGTTCACAGTTTCCAGTTCCAGTACTCCTCTGATATTTCATCAAAGCACTGGAAATGTCGTATGCACATTTCACATTCGTGCTCATTAGGCTGGCAAATTCCACGGAAGGAAATGTATACTCGTCATAAACTATTCACAGGCAATATCTCTTTTTTGTGTAACGGAGAACTCTCCTCAATTTTACACTAGTCCTCTGTGTACCTCTTTCCCTTTGATGCCCTTTAAATTTACGACTCCGAAAACTGCGACTGATTACATAAAATACCTATAGAAGATAAAGGATAACACAGAGAACTTCCTTTTTCTGTTAAAAGCAAAAGCAGCTTCATCACTACCCTGTGTCCTGTCGTACACAATATGAGATCAAAACAATTAGTGGAAGCTTGGCGTAGGTAGTTTGATACCACCCACGGTACTCCAACACAACAAAAGGAACGAGAGTCCCTACTCTACGGCGGGCCAGTGGATCTAGTAATTATTCAAGGTTTATTATTCTCATGGTGATATTGTTCTTCTCTACTCAAACAAAAGGTGCTACATTACAATGAGCAGCACCTAACACCAATTCATCATTTTATTGGGGACTCCTATTGACACCAAAAATACAAGCTCCAACTCCAACTCTTTCCACCTTTTACTTTTCGCCGTCGCGTCGTCGTCGTTCTCCTCACCTCAAATCTATTTCATTTCAGGTCCACCTAAAAATTATTTTCTTCATAATCTTTCTAGTACACCAAAAATAATTATTATCGAGCCACAGCTCGTGCTGACAAGATAAAATAATTTTCATCTTATCCTTCTTATCTTCCCCATCATTTAAAAAAATATGCAATCAATCCGATCGTAATTACGTAATTTTAGTGGATCGACGAGCTGAATTGCGCAAGCTCACCTTGCAAGAACACGTAAATCGATGCATGAGTAATGATAACGATGGACGCTTTAATAGCTGGGTACGCTGTGGGCTGTAAGTCTTGTGGGTAGGCTACTGAATTCATTAACTTCACTAAAAATGTATTTCTAATGCTTTCTCCTCATGCAAGAAAATTGGTGATGCTGGACAAAGGAAAATACATTTTTTTAAGTTCGTTCATGAGACTGCAAACTCATTTAGTGTAATCCACTGCAAGTGAGTCAGCAGCCAGCTATAGTGAGCGTAATTTGATTGCATTTTCTACACACGTTGCATTCTTCAAAAAAAACTTTTTTTTGAGCGTGCATCATATTTATTACGAGCTATTGAAAATTGGAGATGCGAGTAACCGAGTGACAGTGCAAGTTCCTTCCTGGTAGATTGATGACGTTGTAAGTTCTTTTTAAAATTGTGCACTTGGAATGTCCAACCACTTGGATACGGCGTGTTTCTCTCGATGGACATTTTTACTACGAAGAGTTATGCCAGAACTGCTTTTATTACAAAACTGGTTGCTGTTGTTGTTGGTGGTGGTGCTGGTCTGCTTAGAATATAATTTTTTCTAAGGGCTTATGGCTATATAGTGACGTTGTGCACGCCGATGGTTACCTGCCTGGAAGCGATTATACAGAACTGAAGAATGAAACATTAACCAGCATAAAAAATGGTTATTCAATTATTGTCCGCTTTTTTTACTACTCACGATCCGCGACAACGTGCTTTGTAAACATGTAAGCCATGAGGCGAAACAAAACTGCATTTTTTCATTGTGTTTCTCGCCTTCTTTCTTACTGCTCCTCGTAAATGAGGGAGAAAGCTCGTTTAGAAAAGTTAAAAATGCGTTTTTACTATGCGTAAAATAAAAACTATTTTTCCAGTTAGAGACACGAACAGTATCTCATTTGGATTTTACAACAGTGCAGAAATATTTTTTTTGCTAGTATATGATATTCCGATAAAAATGCAAGGCTGATAAATTGCTCATTTGGAAAAAATTTAATCGAGACTTCATCTTATAAGAACTACAAACAAGGCGTACATCACTTTTTTCGATTGAGGATGCAGCTCAGTTCGCTCTTCCGTTCCCTATTAAAATTACACTGTCCGCAGTGGAAAGTTACACTAATTGCAATCCAGCTCGGAATTATCCCGCTACGCTATGCAGCTCACGTAGCATGAAAACTGGCGCAGAGGTGGCTATCATCATTCCATCAAATCATCTTCCATTAACACTTTTTTCCTATTTGCTCACTCAAAAAAACTCCTTTTTTTCCCGTACATGTGCGTGAGAGATGCGTATCACTCTATCCGAACAAAGCAGCTACACACTCTGTAAAAAAACAATTGTGTACTTAACCACATCACATCTTCAGCTATGATCATAGCTGAACAAGGGAAGCCCTTAAAAAACTTTTAGTTTTTTTAAAGTTTTTTTTTTGAGCAATGACTGGGAATAAAAATTACGCCTTCCAGGTCCATAGCCCAAAGTGAAGAAGATTTTTCATCAACATTCTACAATTCCTCAATCGACCCATCACACATCAGCCATCCACGTTTTCACAATGGAGATCTGATTGTAAAACTCCCTCATCACTACTACTCTAAACCTTTTTTTACACGCATACCTTCGATCCACATATAACACGCTAATCCCAGTCTCATCTTGTCCGCTCAATAATAAAACGCGTAGTAAAAATAGTAGCACTTGTTCCTTCATCATCATCTTCATCCCTACACCAAACACCACCACTACTTTTTTTTCTCGTAGCTACCTGTACCAAAAATATATTATTTTGAAGGTAACATAAAATCATTCTTTGAGTCCTGAGCCTGACTTTGACAGAAACCGACATTTATAGAAGGGGAGCTCCACAACCAGAAACAATACCCTCACCTTTTTTTGTTTACTCTTCTTGGAATGCAAGCTCATACTATTAGAGCTTAAATGCATACGCGCATTCATTTCATGCTTGTCCGTCCACGTCCACGTCCTATATCGTCGCAGTGAGCGTGGTGTAGTGATCACTTCAAAAAACTCTCAATTTTTTTATCCACTTTCAAAAACACAATGGTCAGCGTTATACTTTTTATTATATGCTTGGTAATAACCTGCGCGAGAGGGAATGCGGAGATTACACAAGTTTATCGGAAGGAGATCCACAACCACATTCATTCTGCTTTTGATGGAGGATTCCTTATCGTAATTATTGTAAGAAAATGTTTATTTCTACAGCAGCGGAGCAAATCCATATACCTGATTGTGATATACAGCTCCAACTGCATTTTTAACACCGACTTGATGATAATGCATCTATCTCTGTGTGCGGATGGTACTCGCCGTGATTTTTTTAGTGTTGAGTAGCGATAGTGGCTATAAGTTGTAGTAGCAGCACATATTTTTTTTCTAGTAGTAAAGTCAAAGCCATAAAAATGATTTTTTTTCTCTGGAAAGTATGTTGCTTGTTGCTCCGCTACACCCTAATAATAGCTTCTGCTAAACAATGCGTTTTGGAAACCGCAGAGAAGAAAATGAAACGGGTGTAGTAAAATGTAAGCAATAAAAAGAAAGCTTTAAAAAAAAGTTTACCCTTTTTCAAATACCTTTACTCCCCACATACCTCTTTTTTTAGTGTTTGCTGCGTGCGAGCCAGCAAAAGCTCAATAATGCTCAGCCCATTTCAACTTACTTTTTTTCTGTCATTATTTCTATTCATTACTAGTTGTAGTGCTCATCGACATGTACTACTGTACACGAGTGCCACAGACCAAAAATGCCGTCATCAGCGTCAATAAAAAAGGAACAATTCCTTCAAGAAAGTACACAGCAGAAGAGTCGCGCTAATTTATGCCTTGTCCAGACTTCTCTGGACAAAAAATGCCTCTACAAAACGATTTTTACTGATTCACGGTCACGACCTGCAAACAAAAAAGGGGAGTGATTGATGAGCGATGAGGAAAAAAAAATGCCTCTACAAAACGATTTTTACTGATTCACGGTCACGACCTGCAAACAAAAAAGGGGAGTGATTGATGAGCGACGAGGAACGTAAAAAAATATTATTTGCCAGCCCTTTCCTGAAATGCGTTTAGAGTATCGGGAGAGATTTTTTTTGCAAATAGAAAAAAATGTGTAAGCAAAAATTAACTATCAAAATCGGACAATAGGAGCTGTAGATCTGTATGGTGACTGGTGTGGTGACCGGTGACTGTATCTTTCTTTCTATCGCGTAATTGGATGAAAAGCTTGCGACGATGCTTTAAAGAGCAGTAAAGTTAAGAGTGTAAATAGAAAAAAAATTCTCGTGAGATGTACAAAACGTAGCCAATTATCTCTCTAGAAAAAAAATAAGATGAAAAGCTTACGACGATGCTTTAAAGAGCAGTAAAGTTAAGAGTGTAAATAGAAAAAAAATTCTCGTGAGATGTACAAAACGTAGCCAATTATCTCTCTAGAAAAAAATATATATGTATTAGATTTTTTTACTCCAGGCTGCAGGTTTTTCTTGTTGGTTTTACGCTGGCAGTGACATTGGGAATTTTTTTTTGTATATTGTGGTGAGGTGTAGGACGTATTAATAGGCTGCGTTTTATATCCTAACGAAAAAAAAATTCCTGAGGGAACATTTTCACAGACTGGAATGGCATGGATGAGTGGTTCATGTGTGAGTAGCATTTTATTGTGGATCCTTTTGTCAGTTTTAAAAAGGCTTTTTTCCCTTGTTCCCCTCCTTACTGCGTTGCTTCTCGTGTGACTCCGTGAAGAAAAAATATATAATATCCTTGAATATAGTCATTACAAAACAGTACCAACCAATATAACTGTGGAAGGGAGCGAAAAAGCCTTAGTATAGCAGGGCAGAGATAAAGAAGGGAAGAGTGGGATGCCGATGATGGACTGTCGCGTCACGACATCACGCTACGCTGAATTTCACTCCAGTAGTCTAGTATCAATTTCGGTGGAAGTTTACTACGAGCCACGAACAGTTCGCTAGGGACGACCTTCACTTCTTCTCCCTTTTTTTCACGTACTCATCGTCTTTCACTCAAACAGGTAGGAGCTGTTGTAGTAGCAAACACGGCGGCTTTTTGTATGCTTGTTGCTTGTTGCTTTTTCCTGACTGCTTTTAGCTCGCAAAGGATATTAATGGTCTTCCAAGGGATTCACTACTCCGTCTTTGTCAGCGTAAATGGGCTGAGTACATCTTACACGGAGAAGCCATTCGGAATGCAGGGGCACTACTGACTACTAGCACTGCGAGAAAATTATGTGTCTTCATAGTTTTCGGACAGTATGATAGATACAAATCTCGGTTTGCGGTGGTATGTGTGAGCCTCGGAGCAATATAGATTTTTTTTTCTTGAGCTATCCCTGATTGCTCCTCACCGAGCTATTTTCATTTTCAATAAGTGCACCAAACCGTATCATCGTTGGGGAGTAAAACTTGGAGTAAAAAAAGGGATGTGCTTATAATTGTCAGCATAACTTTTGCTTTCTGAGAAGAGCCCCCGTCTCACCTTGATTCCAGAATTATGAGGGGAAAGACGCCGTAGGTAATTTTTGCGCAAGCAGGGCAGAACAGATATTACAGAAGATACTAACTGCTTTACTTGCCAACATCGTGCAAATAACTGCTAAAAATGGTAGTGAACCTGAGATTGTTGCGCAAATTAATAAGTGCTTAACTGTCGCATTTGTAAAATGTAAATTTTTATAATTTTTAAATTTTTTACGCAGACAAAAATATGTTCGGGGAATATCCACTGTAATTATTGCGCGGAATGTGTCGGGGAAAATCCGACAATGTCGAAATCCTGCAAACACATCAAAGAATGTGTAATAGTGCGCTTCTCTCAGAATTCCTCACTCACAGTTTGAGAAGAGTGTCAACTGAGGAGAATTTCAATTTCGAGAGCACATATCTCACCGCTCCGCAGCCGTCATCGCAAGTCTACCGGGAACACTTCAAAAACACACGCTTGTTTATTCCCTCTCTCCTCACTCCTTGGAATGTCGTCGACTGCGATTGTGCAACCGTTCCCTATCTAGATCAGAGACATTCATAGCCCCAACCAACTTTTTTTTCTACAATGGAGCTTGCCAAATGGCAACAAAGGTGGAGAGGTGGATGATGTGGAGAACACTGAATATTTTTATATTTTTTAAGATGATTGCATGACGATAATATCGCGTAGGAAAAAATAGAGAAGACAAGTTGACTGCTGTTTGCTAAATGTTTTTTTCGGCATAGTCATGAGATACGAGAAAAAATGGGAAAAAAGGTATGCAGAGGAGTACGCGCTTTTTTCCGATGACTTTATTTATATAGTAATTCTTAGTTGGTGGCATTTTCTACTTCTCTCTAGGGGACATGAACTCTATTTTCGGCGTGTTTTATTGGAATAGAAGTCAGCACTTGATTTGATTATATGGGAACACGCCGAAATCGGAAGTGCGGACATGTTTTAGGAGGCAACTGGGACAAATGAAAATTTGCGAGGAGGAAAAAAATATACTTTTTCGAGGAATTTTATTTACAGACGTTATTTTCTATAGAAATGCTGTCGAGATTTTTTTTCGGATTTTCCTTTTCTTCGGAATTATTCAATTTGGTCTGGAGTCTGAAGAGGAGCTCTGATTTTTATCCGGAATGTGTCAACAGAAAAAAATGTTAAGAACTATTTTCCAGAGAAATCGTGTCTCAACATGTAAAGAGAAAATAGGTTTTTTTCAGAGAAACAATTCACCTCTTTGGTTTAGATAGCTAAAAAGCAAAATTAGTGCGGGAGACAAGTTAATGAGCTAACTCAGTCGATAATGCAAATTCATTATGGTGCTGGATCACTTTTTATTGACTTTCCGCACAACATCCAAATAACCAAACTGGATTTTACTTCCTTTTCTTTTCCCCAACAATAATTGTCACCGGAGTACACAGCGAAAAATAAAAATCGGTGCTCATTACAAGCTTGTTAATTGCCGCGGATATATTTTTCAAGTTAATTTTTATTTGGTAGTATTTACAACCATTTTTTTTCTAGTAAACACCTTCGCTGCATACTTGTACAGATTCTTATCTACTCCGTTCCACTCCCCTCTCCATTCTTTTAAGAATAAGGAACGGAGCAGCTCTTCTGCTCACAAAACAAGTCAAAGCAAGGAGTTAAAGTTGTAAAAATAGAGAAGATAGGATAATATGAATGTACTCGTCACACAATAAACTCACTTTTTTTTGCTCACTCCGATTATCTAAACTCCTTTGTCTTCCCATTCCAGATACATTTTTTTTCTGAGTCTGTTCATTCCACTATTATTGTCTGCCTTTTTGCTTTCTGCTATGAAATGAATGTCGTTCCGTACACTAATCCAGTTGGATAAGCGAGGAATGTAAATATGCTCATTTTACGGGCGAATACCTTTTTTCTCTAGTTTTTAAAGAGTTCTTTTTTCAACACAGCATTCTCAACAAAAAAGAGAGATGTGGTGGTGGTATTTAGTGTAATAATAGGAGTTTAGGAGAACTTCTCTTTCTGCTCCTTTCTACAAAAAGACAAGGGATTCCCTTCAAGAAGCAGTACAAGAGTTACATGTGTAGCCTTCTGTTTTTACGAGGAATTCAACAGGCTGAAAAAAAGAGATGAAAATGAGCCCCAACAGTAGTGTGATCATGACGATCCTACAACAGTGATGATTATGGCAGTGGTGGTAGCAAAATAGTAAAAAAAGTAAAAATCTGACTTGAGCACAGAAACATTTTGCTTTTGAGTGGGGATGTAAGATGGAGAAAAAAAATGACGATCCGAAGCATCTCCAAAATAAAATAAAGTTTGGGAACATTCATCTTTACAAACACAATCTTTAGAAAAATATACTCGCATTTTACCATTATTTTACCCGCGTACTAGCAACTAGCCCTCTCTGCAGTTCGCCAGCGCTGTATAAATATAGCGCAGTAGAACAAATATACATTTCTTGGATTTCACTAATTTTTTTTCTCACACTCGAGCACTCTTCTTCTCTGAGAAGATTTTTTTAAAAATAAAAACGTAACACCACACCACACATATGCATTAGACACATGTGGTCGTTAGAAAAAAAATTATTCTTTTTTACTCTACTCATCTCAGCTGCCAAATTCCCTTTTTCAAAATTTTGACTTTGCAGTGACAGAAAAGTATGCTTGGGAATAAGGAGGAGAGGAATGGTCGGCAAACAAGAGGGGAAAAAAGAGTTATTTGGGATGAGAACAAAGTGCATTTATTATTCCTCTCGGGCTATTTTACATGCAGTTTGACAACCCAAAATAAACTAATTTTATATGGACTGTCTTCTCTTGCAAGAAGATATTTAGCGGGGTACACACACATGAAAGCAATTTTTGTACGAAAAAAAAAGTTACATATGAGCAGAGCCAGATGCAACTGCAACTGGTTGCTATTGCTATTGTGCAGGACGAAGACAAGCGCCTTACGATAGCTTCCAATGTGATAAAAGCGCAACCGTCATTACCCTTTTTATCTACTCTTTCGTGAGATACAACAGCGCAAGTGCTACTTATCGTGTTGTCCTCCGAACGATTATTTTTTTTACTTAATGCGATGCTAGTGTAGGGAAATACCTTCTAGAAAAAATTGTGGAGATGGGTAAATAAGTAAAGCTTGATATTTTAATAAGCGCAGAGCACAGCTACTTCACGCATGTGATTATCCATCAACCATAATGCCATTTACCATTTACCACTTTTTTGTCTGGGACCCAAAGTAGGGAGAGTGAGTGGTTTAAATGTGGATGGAGCAAATCGCTTGGAATTATTGCTGTCTTCTTTTAAATTTGTCTATCCGCTTAAATCACGTTGTTCCGCCAATTTACACGGATTCCACACAAAAAAATATATATTTCCCATCACGGTGGAGCCAATAAATGGTGAGGAGGAGAATGACGG